>CM059569.1:71023411-71114288 GCA_030386875.1 Morinoia aosen
AATGACCGCAAGTCTACCTCTGGTTACTGTTTCACCCTCAGTAATTCGGTAATTACGTGGAGATCTAACAAACAAACTTGTGTAGCCCTTTCAACGGCTGAAGCCGAATACGTTGCTCTTGCCGGTGCGGCTCAAGAGGCTGTCTGGTTGAAGCACTTACTCAGTGATTTACATTTTGGTACTATGGAACCCATGGTTATAAACGAAGACAACCAGTCAGCCATCTGTCTTGCCAACAATCCCAAATATCATTGGAGGAGCAAGCACATCGATATTAAGTTTCACTATGTACGGGATCTTGTGAGTAACAAAGACGTAGACGTAGTGTATTGCCCTACCGACGAAATGCTCGCCGACATACGAGGCCTGTCTAAAAAGTATCCGACCTTTGGCCAGAAAAAATATTTCGAATACCTGTCGGAGTTGGGACCCTAATCCCCTTCAAAGTATGCCCCTTGTGCTTGCACACACTTAGCCCACCGATCCTTCCACTGCCGGAAACACCTCTGGAAGTCTTCTTTTGGAATGGTGTTCAGCTCTGTCGTCGCGTTCCGCATTATCTCTTCTCTACTCTCAAAACGGGATCCTTTCAGTGGTGTCTTCAATTTTGGAAACAACCAGAAGTCGCAAGGAGCCAGGTCTGGAGAGTAGGGAGGTTGGCGAACGGTCGTAATTCCATGTTTGGCCAAGAAATTGCGGATCAAATGGGATGAATGTGCGGGCGCGTTGTCGTGATGCAAGTGCCAGTTGTTCGCAGTCCACATGTCTGGTCTTTTGCGCCGAACTGCATCACGAAGTCGCCGGAGAACATCCTGATAGTACTCCTTTGTCACTGTTTGTCCTTCCGGTGCGTATTCGTGATGCACAATTCCACGGACATCAAAGAAAACAGTCAGCATCGAAGGAGTCAAACAGGCAATGCGACGATGGAGCTGAACACCATTCTAAAAAAAAACTACCAGAGGTGTTTCCAGCAGTGGAAGGATCGGTGGGCTAAGTGTGTGCAAGCACAAGGGGCATACTTTGAAGGGGATTAGGGTCCCAACTCCGACAGGTATTCGAAATATTTTTTCTGGCCAAAGGTCGGATACTTTTTAGACAGGCCTCGTATTTACCAAGAACCTGCCCATAGAAAAGTTCTCTAGACTGAGAACGAAGTTAGGAATGGTCTCATCTGACACACATTCAATGTGAGAAGGAGTGTTGAAACCTTTATTGTAGCACCTTGAATGTATATGTGTATAATACTGATAATGTTGCAGTGCTCTTGTGTTAGAATGTGTTTAGACAGTACTCTGCGTTGAGAACTGCGCTCATGGTTCTTGTGGAACTGAGCTCATGGTTCTCGGGCTTGGCTGGAGCCCACTCCACCGCTACCCTTCGTGATGTAAAGTGTGTCCTGCTTTGTGTACTGATTATACAAACTCCAAGTGTCTCGTCTTACTAAACCTAACTCCATTAGTTTTTTCCCCAGCCTATTCGCTGTAGTGATGTCAGAGTTACTAAGGTTGATGTTGATTTGGTCCTTCAGGAGCTTGCACACAGTCTCTTTACAATCCTCTCTAAAATGTGGTTGCGGAAGTTCCCCTGTGATAACCAGAGTGCATTTTTTGTTTTCCAACTCTTCGCGTTCTTCTTTTCTTTCGAATCGCTCTAGACGAGAGACTATGCTATCTATCTTCTTATTTTGCTCTTCTATCATTGTCCTTTGGTTTGATTTTTTCTTCGTTAGTGTTTCAATCATCGTTTTCAAGTCACTAATTTCGCTTTGAAATTTTTCCATTATATACTGAGTTAAAGTGATCAATTATGATGGAGACCACTTGCTTACTCTGTTTTGATTGGTTTTGTACGTCTGGATAGTCAAGTTCCAGCGTACCCTTAAGGTCATGATACACTGGCGTTCATGACTCGAGAAATTGCGGCAGTGGATCCGGCCGCCAGTTGAAGTGAGAACTGGCGACATGATACACTCATCACGCAAGATGAAGCACCGCGGAATGCAAAGCAAGGCGTCAGTCTGCCTCAGCGTGTCATACGGGTAGGTGAGCGATTGCGACCAGCCGTATAAAGCGCAGGATAAAATCAAAACACCCATTGCGCTGTGTTTTATCTTTCTGTACGAGCTGCTTTTCACATTCCACAAGCAGTCGTAATTTTTAACTGCGTCAATAAAATTCTGCGTTTGAGTTTTGTCTACTTAATAGCGGAGCAAAACATAGCTGCATACCTCTCCCGTCAACGCACGAAATGGTACTGTTCATCGCAGTGAAACCCGTCTTATCCAGACTTGCACGGATCGCTGAAAGCTCGGTGGCCACTCTGCCAACTGGCTGGTATGCAGGAATGGGAGGCACATTGAGAGGCGTGCTGGCGGTTATCACCGCGATTTTTGCTCAGTGTATCAGGGCCTTTACTGTTGTTCTTGCATGGCCTTTTTGCCGCCATCTTGTGAGAAAGGAGACACTCGCAAAAAAGAAGCAAGGGTTGAGTGTTTTTTGAGGGAATATCACACTTTTTGTTCTATTTTTGGATTTTGGTTAGATGAAATTTACTCTTGGATCCTCACGGTCTGAGTGGGGACTCTTTTTGGTTAGAAATGCATGTTCATTAACCAATTGAGCACTTTGTTTTCGAACGAAGACAAAGTACGTCCTCACTTCGCGGAGACACTGTTTACACTCTTGCTAATCAGTGCGCCTTATCGAACTTGATTAAATTTCCTGATTTAATTTAAACTGAACCGGCCGTATTCAGTTTATTTGTCTAAAAAAAGAAAAAAACGTTTATTAAAAAAAGATACATTAAATTTATTGCAATAAATTGGATTTTAAATATTTCTTAATATAAAGGTTCTTTAATTGATAAACAAATCATAAGAGGTGGATACTATCCGTATTAAGGGTTAACTATGTGAGGCGATAAAAAATCGGCACCTTGTAACAATATAATAAAACCAAGAGTGGTTGAAGAAAAATATTTAATACGTGGTGACTGAAGCCTTAAAACATGTCATTTAAGAAACTGTGTTGAAATTCTTATTTTTTTATTACGTGCCGTAGTTCGCGTCCTCCTGTACGAATGCATTCTTGAAATCTGCAGTTGAGATTCCTCATTGACCGCTGTGACTCCTGAACTGGGATACAGTGAATTTCGTTCTGAATTCTCTGTGTTAACTGATCCAGAGTTCGTAGTCGAGTCGTGGTACACCTTACTCTCGAGATACACCCTCAAGTAAAAATCACAAATAGACAAATCAAGCGAACTAGGGGGCCAGGGAACGTTACCGAATCTTGAGATCACATGATTGCCGAATTGAGGCTGTGAGAGAATTTTTCGGTAACCGTGTGTTCTCAAGAAAGTTGTCCCCCTCGCACCATCTCGCCCTTGTCGCGGTGAGGGGGCTTGCGTGCATCTATGATGCCCAAGGCTGTGCTGCCCAGGTGCAACCATGACAGAGTGGCCTGGGTTGAGGGGTCAGACGAAGAGAAATGGCAGCCTGTGACCTCCCAACTGAGTACTGACCGTGACCTGTTATATCGATATCTGCTGATTTTCTCTGTATTGTTGTGCGCTAGCGGAATTTCTATCTTCGCTTCGGCACACAATAGAACGGAAGGCGCAAGGGTTCCAAAAGAATGCGAGGTTTCTTCGGTTTTATTTCTTATCCAGACGACTTCGTAAATCTGCACAGACAGGTATGATTCAGGCTCGGACCAGGAATTGCATGACAAGAAGATCCTAATTTAAGATCGTAGTAGAATGATCAATTAATTTATATAGCACCGCACAACAAGAAAGTGAATTCATACCTCGAGGGTACACGAGAAATAGCTGAGTGAGACATAAGAGGCCATAGAATAGTAGCACATAAAAAGGGAATTCGCCACCCTGCTAACGACGTGGCACAACGACGATTCACAATGTTACGATTATTATTATTATTATATAAGAAAGTTTTAGCCTCCCTTAACCACGACAAAGAAGTCCCAAGAGAGGAAAGAGGAAGGCACCATCTAGCATGGAGTTGAGGGAACGCGGAAACTAAGCATAAGGTGCACAAAACAGTAAGCTAAGGAAGAGATTCATGAAACAAGAAGAAGTTTCTGTTGCATTTACAGGGAAGAGAATAAGTCTTCACTCACGGAGCACATCGCTAGAAAACACATTTCTAAAAACACATTTGTAATACACGCACAGGACCAAAAAGGACAACATACTCGCACACGCATTGATTACAACATTTTTTGGCGTCCTGACCAGCCTTTTAGAATTTAAAACTCTCGAGATAAGGAACACATTTCATCCTCTACATGGAGTACATGACGAGGCAAGTCTAGTTTTGTAAATCACACATGGAAGTTTTATGATTTTTAGGCTATTAAATATGTGCAACAATACTCACAGACGGTGGGGGAAGGTCCCTCACTTTAGGCCTGGAATAGCCTATTTTAACACATAAAATAGGCGACTACCTTTGTCTTTTTCTTTACTCTACCTGTGGAAAAGAGACAGCAAAAATTAGGTCTCTGACGCGGGGACAAGCTGAAATGTAACAGCGGACTAGTACTACAGCCTATCCAGCCGCAGAATCAGACTTAAGATACACCAATTCGATTAATTTAAAAACCAAGCAGCAAGTACACATTCATCAACGTCGCTCTGGAAACACAAATCACATGGGCTAGTGGTCTCAAATTTCTGCGCCTATTCTCAGTCTACTGAGAATGCCGTAACTTTAGGCTTCCACCTTACTGACTGGCGCAACTTGCCCAGCACAGTTCATAGGTGAGAAGCCAATCGACTAAAAAATATTTTACTTTGTTTCATATCTTTTACTTAACGAATGTTATAGAGAGCGCAATACAAAGACAAGAAAAATCATGTTTCCAAGTTGGTACAAGTTTAGCACGATGTGTCATGAATTTTTCAATATCAACCACTGATGTCTAACCCATGGAAGAACCACCACATAGTTTTTATTTTTAGTACACAAATCTTTCAATAGTGAAGCAGTGGTTGATTTGTATTCTTAATTAAATGCAAAATTGTGTTAGTTTTGTGTCAAACTATGAAATGTAATAAACTTAAATAAAATCATCTGTGTCAATTCAAATGCATTGAAATGTCAGTCTTTCCATGTTACATTTACCGCCTATGACACTGTTTACAATGTTTGAATATTATGCAAATATTGCTGAGCAAAAAAAACATTTAGACGTTAATACAGGATCACTTTGAACAATGAAAGAAAAATATGAATCAGTTTATCCGTTAAACCACACATTCACTGAACCTGTCTGATACTCTAGCTTTCTTCATCTTGGGTTGTTAAAACTTAGCATGAGAATGCACATGTTAAACCTAACTTCAGAGTTAAATTATTTAACAGGCAAATCTGTAAAAACCACACACTCACTGAACCTGTCTGACACTCCAGCTTTCCCCATGCTGAGTTGTTGAAACTCAGCATGAGAATGCACATACTAAGCCTAACCTGAGTTAAATTATTTAACAGGCAAATCTGTAAAATCACAGTGTTCAGCTAAAATACCGTTAACCTAGAATCTGACTAATTTCCAGCATCACACTGCAGCTGCAGAGCGCGCCAGATTCACAACATTACAATGGGTAGTGACTCAATGTGGGCGACTCACCGGCCGCCAGAAGCATCCTCGAATGCTCTAGAAACCGGCCGTTCACCGCTATCAACACGAGATTTGTAAAGCAATCGACAAATATAACTAGTAATGGAACACGTTCAAGTTAAATAAATTTCTAACACGAATTCACTTTTAAAAGACACAGAAACTTAAGATTATCCGGGAACCTGTTCCTCCCACGAGCACTTCAATTCAAATAACACGCTGCGTCACTCTTGCGGACCAGCGCGGATCCGCAAAATGTTGCCGAAATAACATTGTCAAAATTCTTTAATTTTTCGTGTCTTGTAAGACGCGACATTCTCTCTCCGGATGACCTAGTTTTTTCCTAGATCACGCTCTGACCTCTCCTTGGGTACTGGCAGGAGCCTAGGCCCGTCCTGCCAGTTTGAAGTCGCATGCGGCGAGGGCCAGTGGGAGGGGCGGCTGGGTAGGCGAGGGGCTGCTTGAACGTTGGTGTGAGGGAACGCGTCTTTGACTAGTCAAGCGCATCAACCTGCTTATCCTGGTCACTTTGACTGATATGCCTGGACCTAGCGAGCGTTCCCGTTAGGACTGCGTGTGCCCGACATCAGGGATCCCCTTGTAGGTGGCTGTCTGAACTTGGTGCCGGCTAGGGGCGACAGGTGGAACCGTAACTTTATTTCAAAATGGAAAATTCTCCCACTACACCTTCGGTAACGACCCGGCTTTCAGAAACGGACACCTGCACTGGATTCTCCTCAACTTTGCCACTGGCGCAGCAACCCCCGTCGCAGTCTTCTGGGAGTGATGACGCTGAAGCCGGGCCATCTGAGATAATGAAATATATTAGCCTTGAACCTTACGTTCCCTCATCTAAGAGCCAAAGAGTGCAACCGCACCTACACAAACGCCGTGTTCGGCGGCAACATTTGTTTGCAGAGCCTCTCGCCAGTGTCGCCAACAACGAAAATAAAACAGTTTCCATAAAATTTAAAAGGTTTTTCGTAATCAAAACCAAGGATGGATCCCCCATGAGCCACGTCAACTTGATAAAAGCAATCGTCAGAGAACTGTGCAGAGGACTTGGCGGCAGACCTGCGAAGGTAACGGAGAAACGGAACGGTAGCCTAGAGGTTGAGGTGCGTAACCAACACCATAATGCAGCTATCTTAGGCCTGCAGTCCCTTGCAGGAGTCGGCGTGCAGGTATCTCCTCATGACAGGCTTAATGAGTGCAAGGGTATGTAGTAAAAGACTAGGACTCACATCATCTAAGACGAGGGTACTCGACGATACGACGAACACAGTACGATGCAAAGTTGAATAGGTACAATTAGAAACGACAAAACGAACAAAAACAACAAGCAAAGCAACACAACCTAGCACTGAATAACTGATACGAAAATAGTAAACAAGAAAAACACTGGAACGCCAGCAGACAAGCGACTGCAACACCGCCACAACCTCTCACCACGACGTCCAGCCTCTGTCTCCCCGCCAGCCTCATGCCGGCAACCACATCCCCCTGTGAAATCTATTCCAATTCAAAACATAATCCCTCAATCTCGTCGGCTCTCGCCTCGCACGAACAGACCGATCACCCTTGTTACAAAACATTTTAATTGTGAATTTTTTTGAATTTTCGGAAGTGTGTTTTTTAGATTGTCTTTTCTTATTACTAAATGGTGTTGATTGTGTTTTTTTTAGCTTTCGTTGCTTTAAATTATTTTGTACTCATTTTTAAGGTTTGGTCGTTGAAATTTTAGCACGCATAAAAACAATTTCTGTAGTCCAGCAGCGCAGGCAGGGGTGCACCGCGGTTTGTGTGTGTGAGGGATAGTGTGTGTTGTGTTTATGAGCTGAAGTTAATCACCGGCCCGTGAAACGAAAATCGTAAGTTGCAACGGTCGTATGAGCTCAGCAAAATTTTTGTGGTTAAGCAATTTTAAGAGGCCTGCCCAGTGTTAAGGGTAGATGCCAACTTGAAATGAGAAGCGAAGAGATTTATGGGGAACCCTTGAGACGAACTGCCTGGCAAACAAATATTCCCTTACACACGCAGGACACCGTCTCCACAGGGGTAGAGGTAGAGTGTTGTTAAAAAAACAATAAAAAGGGTTTTCGCGCCGAACTTGTAGAAGAATTTGGGGAGGAGTTAGTCAAGCTCACGTCAGGGAACTAGCTGCCAATGAGGATCAGGCATATCACATGAGGGGAAATTCGAAGTGTAGAACCGTCAAATGAACAGCTATTTCGACTGAGAAGGAGGGCTTGAACGAGCACTTCTGAAATCTCTGAAGAGCCTGATTGGTCATACGTGAAAAGAGAAGACAACCTTCTCGAACATTTAGGTAGAGGAGATAGAATGAAGTCAGTCTTACGCAGAACGCCGCCCGGGAAAAATGTGCGTCTTTAATAAGTGCGGTCTGAAAAATATCACTTTGAAAATACTTGAACATAGTGTGCGTAGAAATATATATTGCAATAAAATTAAATAATTTCCCGTCAATATCTTTTGCAGAAGGGCGAAGAATATCCCAACCATACCGTGGTGGTTATTTAATGAAAAATTAGTTGCTTCGCCAGGGCGGGTGAGAATTAATTTGATTAGTAAGAGATGTAGGTTTTCTTTTGAAAAAGATGTTTTGAAAGATAAATGTGATGGAAATGTAATGTCATTCATTGGATTAAAGATTAAATTATTTGAGTATAATATGTTCGATTAAAAGTAGTAACGCGGTGATAAATTATCTGTGCAGGCAGGGTGGCTTGATATCTTTCTTGAATGAAAGGTTGACGTGCGAAAATTCAGAAGCGGAGTTATCAGAAGGCGGTCGTCAAACACTTTGCTGAACTGAGAATGATTCAGTGAATCTGAACTGAAGCTGTGCTTGTGGGAATGAAATTATGATCTGAATGACCGTGACCCGCGCTGTTGGGAACGAAATAATAATATAGGGCTTGTTCTATCATGTTCCGATGTGTAGCTAACGTAGAGGGGTTGGCTGGCCAGCCGAATTAACCAGGGCAGCATCGTCATGAGAGTTATTGGGTGCGTACAGATACTCAATTCCATTTGTTGAGTTGGAGTGTTGTAAAGGTTAAAGTTTTGAGGCATTTCGTTGATTGTACTGTTTCTAATAACTTGTTCATTTTATGTAAGTTTTTCGTGTTGTATGTATTACTGCCATAATCATGAAAATAATGCGAAATTTATGTGTTGTGTAATATACCCGATATTGGAAGCGACATCTCTCACCGATACAGATGCGCATAGATACTCGCGCTTTTCGTAAGTGGGATCCCTTTGCACTGGTGAGTACCGTTCTTATTTTAGTATTCGCGAGGTAGTTATTGAACGTTAAATGTTGTGTATTTTGGTTCACCTGTAATTTCTTGTGTTTTCCTTGCATTTCTCATGGAGGTGTGCCAATTCCTCACTACGAGTGTCCGGCCATCATATTAATGTAAATTAATGAGAGGACAGGACTAAGTCTCGTGACAGCCTAATTTGGCAAAGATCAACCCGAGCGTTTTGTGCATTCATGAGTGTAACAGTTATGTTGTATTTCCTTAGCTTGTGTATTTCATGCGCTGATTTAAGTGAGATTTGAAGGGGTTCCATTACGTGTACAGTGCTATGATAGTTGGTGCTTACCTTATTTCTATAAATTCAGTGTATTTGTCAGTTTTTCTGTGTGAAGCCAATAAGTGCACTCCAATACAGCGCAAATAAACTAGAAGCGTTCATAATAGTAACAAAATTTAGCTGAGAAAATTCTAGTGTGTTTGTACGATTAATGCCAAAGTGATAGTAAAATTTCACAGTGAGTAGGTTTGAAAATCTATTTAGTGAGCTGCATGAGCGGCGAGTAATTATTTATGCAGTCGTGAAAATTCGAATTTGAAGAAAATCGACACCATGCCTGCCAGAGGAAGGAGAAACAATGCTCGTGGAAATGAGCCAGCAGCACCCCCTCAGCCTGAGGAGATCAACATGCCAGTCGTCACAAGTTGCATGGGGGCTATAGGATATAAATTCACAAAGGGTGATGATGTTGGGGAGTATTTAGCACGGCTGAAATTTATAGCCGGGCATCTGAACAACAGCGAACAGGTGCGAGCCTTCTTCCTCTCCCTAGGTCAAGAAGAGGCCAGAGTGTGTAATCAATTGAGAGATACGCTAACAAACCTGCGAGAGGCAGAGGAATGGCTGTGCATATACGCCAATCAGGTGACATCCTACACAGGCGCTCTTTGAAATGATAACCAAAAAGCAGACAAGCCGAGAAGGGGTAACTGAATACGTTACCAGAATTGAAACGCTATACAAAGCGAATTACCCAGGACATCCAGAGCTAGTAATCGTTGATCTGATTTGGCTGGGATTGAGGTCAGATATTACGAGAATGTTTCGAAATGATGTACGGCCTACCACAGTGCAAGAGTTGAAGGACATTGCAGTGGAAGTAGAAAATCGACGGGTGCTGCCAGTACCTGGACAGACTACTGAAAGAAGGGAATCTGAGAGGGAGAGACCTGAGCAAAGCGAAAGAAGGCCACACCAGAAGGTAGCGCGTTTAGGTCACGCAAGGCGGCACTCTCCACATCAGCAAAGAGGCCACAATGATGCACCACCCTGGAGTGGAAGGGGTAGGCAGACGCGACACTCTCCATATCAAAGAAAAGGCAATAATGACGAAGTACCTAACTGGAGAGGAGGAGGCAGACTAAGGAGCCATTATCACCAAAATCCATGTAAGGGTACCACAGCCGCATCAAGAAGTGCCACTTGCACCTACCGTGGACTTAGCACAGTGCAGAACACTGCCGCCGCCGTGCTTTGACTGCGGAAGTTCGGGCACATTAGAGCTAATTGTAGGGTGAAAAATTTTCCAGGACCTCCAAAAAATGGGCCAGGAGGCCGTCAGCTCCACTAATACATCCCAGCATTATACTCCATGTAAATGGCACACCTGTAACCGCACTTCTTGACACGGGAGCAAACATTTGCTTGGTGAAGGAGCGTGTAGTCGCGGGAATCAAAAATACAATCGTTAAGGGAATATCAACCGCATTGAAAACAATAGGAGAGGAGCCTGTACCGGTGCTTGAGAAGATAAATAATGTATCTATAAAAGTTAATGGTTGAAGAGTAGTGCAAAGATGTGTTGTGGTTCGAGAAAATGCATATCCGACAGACCTGCTGATAGGAGTGGAGGTGATGAACAAATTCGACGCAAAAATAGACTTCGGAAAACGTAGAACATCGCTGTTTGGCACTTACGTGAACATGTTTTCAGTGCCAGGACCGATTGCTCCAAAGATTTTGTGTATGACGAGGTAGGAGGCTTTGGTGACTCTTGCAGAAGACATTACAGTGAAACCTCGCACACAAACAATGGTGAAGTGTCGGGCAGATGTGAGTTTTGATGGAAAGGAAATAATTTTAGAGCCTAGAATTTAAGTGGGCGCCTTACGTGGGAGCCACCGCAGCAAAAGTGCAAAATGGGTATGGCCTAATGCCAGTGCTTAACCCCTTTTGCCATAGAAATCGCTCTAACTGAAGGAGCAATAATTGCCACATGCCATTAGACCTCGAATGAAAATTCAACTGCAGATGAAGACCATGATGCAAACAACGAAGCAGAAAATCTCCGCCGAGAAAAACGGTTTCAGCAAATTGATGAGCTTGATCTCAGTTACTTGGATGGTGGAAACCAGGAGCAAGTCAGGAAGCTGCTTAAAGAATATCATCGAACCATCAGTGCAGATGAAACGGACATTGGTCATGTAAGGGGGCTGAAATACAAAATTTTGTTAAATGATTACAGGCCCATTCAGACGAGAGGATGGCGAATTCCGTACACCAGTCAAGAAGTTACTGATAAAAAGGTCTCGGAGATGGTCAAGAGTGGAATTGTGCAAGAAAGTACTAGTGGATTGAAAAATAACCTGGTGCTTGTGAAAAAACCTGGTGGAGGCCACAGAGTGTGCCTGGATTTGCGGGCTGTGACCATGCGCGTGGTGAACGAACATTATCCCATTCCGAACATTGTGGAGAGGTTAGAAGAGGTTGCTGGCAAAAAATACAACTCAATTGTTGACGCAAAATCGGCCTTCCATCAAATTGAGCTGGATGAAGAAAGCGAGCAATACACTGCGTTCCAAACTAAGCAAGGAAACTTTGAATTTACTAGGCTCCCAGTGGGACTTGAGTGTTCAACATCCGTGTACCAGAGAGTGATTTGCCATGTTCTCCAAAAACAGCCTTAAAAATTTGCTGCAATTTATTTAGACGATGTGTGTGTCAGTTCCATGACCTTTGATAGTCATCTAGAAAATTTGAAAGAGGTGTTACATGAATTTCAGTATGCCGGAGTAAAAATTGGTTAGGACAAGTGCAAATTTGCACAAAAGCAAGTAAAATATCTAAGATGCTACATCAGTCTTGAAGGATTGATTCCTTACCCCATGAATGTTGAGGCAATGCAGAATTACCCGAGGCCTCGAATTACCCGAAATTACCAGAATTACCCGAAATTAACTGCACGAAAGGTCCGCTCGTTCGTGGCTTTGCTCAATTTTTATCGGAGATTTATTCCGAATTTTGCAACTACAGCTGCTCCACTAAACGCGCTTACCAAGAAGGGGCAAAAATTCAAGTGGAATGAAGAACATGAGCAAGCCTTTTGCAAACTTAAGCAGCTAATGATAGAAGCTCCAGTTTTGAAGAACCCTTCTCCAAACGAAACCTATTATTTGAGCTGTGATGCATCAAATGAGGGCTGTGGGGCAGTGTTAAATTAAAAATGTGAGGGCAGAAAGCAACCCATTGGGTATTTTAGCAAGAGATTCAACGACGCCGAAAGACGTTATTCAATCACGGAACGTGAAGGACTAGCAGTAGTGGCTGCGGTAAATCATTTTTCACCTTATTTGTACGGTAATAAATTTGTTGTAATAACGGATCATACGGCCCTGAAGTATTTGTTCAAGGGTAAAAATGCTAAGAACAACAGAATTATAAGGTGGGCCCTGACACTCTCACAGTATGATTTTGATGTAATTTATCGGCCCGGAATTCAGAATGTAGTACCAGACGCATTGTCAAGAAACGTTGCGCAGAACGACGAAGAGGATCAAGGCAACGAAGCTCCTAAGGCCGTGTTCTTCACGTCGATGCTGGATGACACACCCAGTGTGCAACAGGCTGAAATCAGCTTGCAGAAAGAAAATATGCGAACGGAACAGTTGAGAGATACGGTATGGGGTCCGGTACTGAGTTATCTTGAAGGTGAAAAGTCTGGAGAAGCTCCAAATCTCGCTCTGAACTCAGAAATTTTCACCGAAGGAGGAATATTGCATTTCAGAAAAGCGCAACGATCGCCTAATAGAACAATGCACTTCATAATAGTGCCAGACACTCTAAAAGAATCAGCGATAACGGTTGCGCATGGCAGTACAATAGGTGCCCACCAAGAAAGGGCGAAAACTTGGAAGTGAGTGCTGAAATTCGCTTACTGGATAAATATGGCCCGAGACGTCACCAAATATGTCGATTCTTGCATGCAGTGTCAGAAGCGTAAGATAAACAACTGCATTTGCGTCAGCATGGGTTCATTCCCTGAAATTGACAAGCCACTGTACGGAGTAGGAGTAGATTTAATTGAAATGCCAGTTTCGAATGAAGGCCACAAATACATCCAAACAGTAGTCAATCATTTCAGCAGATACGTTGCAGCATTTCCGCTCAGAAGCAAAACAATGGAAGAAGTGACTCGAGCGTTAACTAACATTGTAACAAGGTACGGCCCCGCCAAAGCGCTAACCTCAGACAGAGGCACCGAATTCACGTCCGCCTTATTCCGAAATGTGTGCGAAAAATCGAGGATAAAATATAAGAACACTTCAGCCTATCATCCCCAATCAAATGGGATGACGGAGCGTCAAAACAAGAATATCAAAACAGTTTTGTCTCATCTTGCAGCCAACGATCAACCTTCGTGGCATAATGCATTACCTTGGACGTGCTTGGCACTGAACACGAGTTATCAGAGCGTTATTGAAGAAATTCCGTACTACTTGTTCTTTGGCAGAGATGCCGAGATTCCTATCATTGACTGGCTGAAAGCACCTCGCATAGATTATTCTCTAGGGGAGAATTACAGCTCAGAGGCGAGCTCACGACTCCACAATGCGATCAAAATTGTAAAGGAGAAATCAAAAGCGTCACACGACAAAGAAGTGCAATTAAAAGAACCAGGAGTAAAGAACAACAAAGGGCAAATCGGCGACATAGTCCTATAACACAACCCCACAGGAAAGCCCGAAGCTGCAATCGCATGGCCAACTGATTGGGTCGGTCCCTATCGAACAATTGAAAATGGCGAGACTAATGCCACGATCAGGGCACTGTATAGTGACCGCGAAGAAAGGGTTCACCTAGATAGGCTGAAGGTGGCCCATCTGCGAGGTGAGGCCTATCCGCACACCCAGGATGCCGCTGCAGTGCCAGAAACTGAAAATGAGGCAATCGACAGCGAGGATGAAGATGTCAGACCAGAAAACGCCGGGGATGAGTGAGCTGTGGCCGAACGCAACGGAAATATAACTTAAGCTCTAGGTGTAGATGAATCGCCGTCAAATCCAATGACCTGCAGTGAATTGAGTTTCCTTAATTTCCTAAGTTTGTAGAATGTGTTCCTTATGTGCTTAATTTTATATGTGTTCTTCAATAGGAAGGTAGTTTTTAGCTTTGTGTTACTTTATCTCTCACTCGCAGGAGTGAGATGTGTTCTTCAGTAGTATGTTCTCCTAGTTTCGTGTAACTCTAAATTTTCGCTCGCAAGAGATCTCGTTGGAT
This sequence comes from Morinoia aosen, assembly GCA_030386875.1. Lineage (NCBI taxonomy): Eukaryota > Metazoa > Arthropoda > Malacostraca > Amphipoda > Talitridae > Morinoia > Morinoia aosen. The sequence goes on from CM059569.1 coordinate 71,037,904, forward strand.
ACGAGACACTCGTTCGAGTGAGCTAAACTTATACTACACTTAAAAATTTCATTTTCATTCTTGCTTAGAGAAGGGAAAATAAATTTTCATTATGTTAATTTTGTCTGTTTCTTAACAGGAGTAGTTTGCTTCATTTTGTGGTATAATTTTCTCATCTGCCCCTCGTGAAGAGTTCGCTGTTAATATGAGATAACTCAACGAGTGAATTAGTTTTATCTAATGTTCTTAGGGTAATGTCACTTCATGCTACGCAGGCAGTCTAGCAGCGCAGGCAGGGGTGCACCGCGGTTTGTGTGTGAGAGGGATAGTGGGTGTTGTGTTTATGAGTGGAAGTTAATCACCGGCCCTTGAAACGAAAAGCGTAAGTCGCAACGGTCGTATGGGCTCAGCAAAATTTTTGTGGTAAAGCAATTTTAAGAGGCCTGGCCAGTGTTTTGGGTTGATGTCAACTTGAAATGAGAAGCGAAGAGATTTATGGGGGACCTTTGAGACGAACTGCATGGCAAACAAACATTCCCTTACACACGCAGGACACCGTCTCCACAGGGGTAGAGGTAGTGTGTTGTTAGGAAAAAAGGGTTTTCGCGTCGAACTTGTAGAATAATTTGGGGAGGAGTTAGTCAAGCTCACGTCAGGGGAACTGGCTACCAATAAGGACCAGGCATATCACAAGAGGGGAAATTCGAAGCGTAGAACCGTCAAATGAACAGCTATTTCGACTGAGAAGGAGGGCTTGAACGAGCACTTCTGAAATCTCTGAAGAGCCTGATTGGTCATACGTGAAAATAGAGGGCAACCTTCTCGAACATTTAGGTAGAGCAGATAGCATGAAGTCAGTCTTACGCAGAACGCCGCCCGGGAAAATGTGCGTCTTTAATAAGTGCGGTCTGAAAAATATCACTTTGAAAATACTGGAACATAGTGTGCGAAGAAATATATGTCGCAATAAAATTAAATAATATCCCGTCTATATCTTTTGCAGAAGGGCGAAGAATATCCCAACCATACCGTGGTGGTTATTTAATGAAAAATTAGTTGATTTGCCAGGGCGGGTGAGAATTAATTTGAGTATTAAGAGATGTAGGTTTTCTTTTGGAACAGATGTTTTGAAAGATAAATGTGATGGAAATGTAATGTCATTCATTGGATTAAAGACTAAAATATTTGAGTATAATTTTTTCGATTAAAAGTAGTAACGAGGTGATAAATTATCTGTGCAGGCAGGGTGGCTTGATCTTTTCTTGAATGAAAGGTTGAAGTGCAAAAATTCAGAAGCGGAGTTATCAGAAGGCGGTCGTCAAACACTTTGCTGAACTGAGAATGATTAAGTGAATCTGAACTGAAGCTGTGCTTGTGGGAATGAAATTATGATCTGAATGACCGTGACCCGCGCTGTTGGGAACGAAATAATAATATAGGGCTTGTTCTATCATGTTCCGATGTGTAGCTAAAGTAGAGGGGTTGGCTGGCCAGCCGAATTTACCATGACAGCATTGTCATGAAAGTAATTGGGTGCGTACAGTTACTCAATTCCATTTGTTGAGTTGGAGTTTTGCAAAGGTTAGAGTTTTGAAGTATTTCGTAAATTGCACTGTTTCTAATGAAATGTTCATTGTATGTAAGTTTTTCGTGTTGTATGTATTACTGCCGTAATCATAAAAATAATGCGAAATTTATGTGTTGTATAATGTACCCGATATTGGAAGCGACATCTCTCACCGACACAGATGCGCATAGATACTCGCGCTTTTCGTAAGTGGGATCCCTTCGCACTGGGGAGTACCGTTCTTATTTTAGTATTCACGAGGTAGTTATTGAATGTTAAATGTTGTGTATTTTGGTTCACCTGTAATTTCTTGTGTTTATCTTGCATTTCTCATGGAGGTGTGCCAATTCCTCACTACGAGTGTCCGGTCATCTTATTAATGTAAATTAATGAGAGGGCAGGACTAAGTCTCGTGACAGCCTAATTTGGCAAAGATCAACCCGATTGTTTTGTGCATTCATGCATTCATCGTTCTGTGCATTCATCCCGATCGTTTTGGTTTGACGGTGCAAACAGCGTAGCGAAGTAAAATTCTATTTGAATTTCAAAATCAATTTGAATTGGGGAAAAAATGACTTTTTTTACATGTTGGATATGTGTAACTATAACTTTTTCCAGTTCGAAAATAAAAAATCTTTCGTATGGCGTTCTTACAGCCCTTCCGCTTCGAATCAGACCAAAATCACGCTTCTAGGTTGAAAATTGTGGAGTGAGATAGGTTTGGCGCAACTTTTTTTCCTCATCTTCGAAAATTCACTTTTTTTGCGGAAATCGAAAAATTTTATAGAAGCAAATGTGTTTAGAATTCACTTTTACACATCTGTATACATTTTCGTTAACCTAGTGGCGATAGAAATGGAAAAAAAGACATTTGTAAAATTTGGTAGTCCAAGGGTGGTCCAGGGTATTAGAACCCCTTAACAATAGCGTCAAGCTCCGCGGCGTTGATATGGGACGTAACTGCAGGCTTCCGAAGCCATGCTCCATCCTCAACAGCGACACCACCCACTTCAAAAACAACGGCAAGGCCTATACTACTCGCATCGCACCACACTGTCCCCTCAAACACATCTGGTACCGACTAGCGCCCTCGAACAGGATCCTCTGCTCTCACCTTCTCTACAATTAACTCAATTAACCTCTGAGCTTCTTCGCCAATCCAGTCATCATACGCGTCACCCTCACTCTCTTGCTTAACAAAGCCGCAGGCAATACGAAACCACCCACACACAGGGTAATGCCCAACCAAGCAGCCACACAGAGAAAAACCTGTCTTCCGCTGAGGTTCTCACCTCTAATATCAGAAATTTCATTTCCCCGACGGAATGAAAGTTCCCCATTGACGTCACGGTACAGTGACAAGCCGAGGACCTTGTTGCCCTCTAAGGGCTTGGGTTCTTTGGTCTCCAACCCATACTTTCGAAGATGAGCAACCACCTCGTCTACTGTCACCACGTTTTCGTCAACAAGAATGTCGTCCACGTAACTGTCGGTACCCCGCCGAATTCGGTCATTTTTCGATAACACCGCATTTAAAATCACTGTCATGATCTTGGGAGCGCAATTGTGCCCAAATCCCAGTCGGGTCAGGTAGTAACACGTATCTCGATATCGTACAGATATGGTACGGCCACAAACTCTGGTCAACGTGAATTTGTGAGTAAACAGATTGGAGATCTATCAACTTTAATGGTTCCGCTTTCCATCGACACCTTTGCGTAGCCTTATCGCAAACTACGGCCTCGACCCCGGGATGGCTCTCAACGTGGTCAATTAGCTCCCTGAAATCAAGCACTGGTCGGACGTTGTTTTTACTTTCCTGGACTACGGCCATTAATATAATAATTCCAGTTGCACAATTTTTCTTACACGGCCGCAACCAGCCCTTCGTTATCCAACTTTCCACTTCTTCATCAAACTTTCTTTTGAAAGGACCGGCGTTCGCACTACTGTAACTGTCGACAGTATTGCCTAACACCGGTGCCACTCCACCCTTCCACCGCCACTTTACAGTCCATTTAAACCCATCGAACTCCGCGTTGAAATACTGATTCCGTATCACGACCGTCTCAGCAAAGACACAAACCGAGGCAAACTCAGGTTTGCCACAAGGAAAACTTTCTGCTCCAAACTTAATCACCCGACCGTCTAGCGACACCCCACCACATGCCCGGATAAAATCCATGCCAAGTATGGCATCAACACCACGGCAAATCTGCGCCACCGCACAACCCAGGAATATCTCCAAGTCAACTACTTTGATTAACCCTTTACGGCCGGGACTTTGTGTTTGTGCAGAAAAAAAAATTCACTCGGTATCTCGATGTTTCGGAAAGTTGTGAGTTGGACTCTAGTCATTAAATTTTAAAAATTATATTATTCATGAATTTACATATGCTGAATTAATTCGTTCAGTTAGGGCCACAAGTGGGTATTTCGCTATCATGGAAAAATATGAACATCTGACATAAGTGGTTAAAAAAATAGTAATAATTCGCGACAATTTATTATAAAACACAGTCCTTATATTTTCCAAAAAAATACCAATACGGCTCTAGATAAAAATAAATTAATTCCTATTTTAGAAGTGTTTATTTCGTTTATAATAGTATATGAACTAGGACTAGTAAATAACGACCACAGTAAAAGGCTTTGTAATTGGTTTCAAATTACTTATTACTTATGAGTATGGCAATTCCTTCCAACTAAACAATTGTATTGAATGTATAAAAATGTATAATAACCAAAAAATATACACCAAGTAAATCTGATGAAAATTACGCCAGATTAATTTTTTCTGTAAACATCAATGCTAGAGCTACATCAATATATTTTAGGTAGAGTAAAGCTTCAATTTTTCAATCCTTCAGTACAGGAAATTCACACAGAGCTTGCATAGTTTGATAATTCGCAAAATGGTTACTTTTTCCACTGAAACACAGATAGATGCACGTTCCATTTACGACAGACACTTGTTGCCCCTGTGCATCCTTCAAGTCTGCAAATGCGTCGTGCTTCAGCCACATATGCCCAGTGGCCTGTCTGATACCTCACATGAGTTTCAAACTGAGCTGAAGGGACAGAGAATCTTTTCTTTTTGTGAGCTGACTTTTCAGAACTTCTATTGTAGATGAATAATCATTAGGCGCACCTTACTGAACCTGTCTTCAGTCATGGGCATGGTGTGGTCATGGGGGAGGTATTCCCCACCAATGTAGGTTGGACTATACTTCGAGCCATCTATCTGCTCATGCCCTACCGGCACCTCGCGAAGACCGGGCAACTGGGTGCTCCAATGCATCCAAACACTGTTACTTTGATCCAAGAAAAGTAATGAATTGGGCCAATCCATTGCTCAATTTCTTTGCAATCAGTATTGCGAACTATTTTTTGAGCTGAGTATAAGTTGCTTTGGTTCACGGGGAGATCCAAAAAAAAATTCAAGCAAAAATTCTTTTACGTGGGCGATAGGACTAGAGAGACTAAGATCCTGGTAGCTTTCACCAGTACTGAATACGGGAGCTTGGATTGAATCAACCAAATCCCTCGGAGCCCCGAATTGGTTGTCTTCCTTTCCAGAGCTCGCTGGTCTCTAGAATCAGTTGATATAGTATTATAATTTATTCCAATGACAACGGGATTGCCACCAAATTCAGTTTTTTCACAGGAAGGAACCTATACATTGATGTTTTCGGGCTCTGCCACTGCGTCTGAAATAACGAAAAGCAGTGAAATAATTATATAAAAAGCCACGAAATAATGATATGACAGAAATTTACCATAAGTATCCCTATTTTCGTAACCTATTATTTTACCTTCCCCATAAAAATGAATTTCGTCCGGAACATATGCAGGGCCTACAACACTATTATTCACTGTCATATTCTTCTTCAACGTCGATGTCGGCAGCAGCCAAAAACGAATTACTGGTACCGCTGAGACGATTAGATCTACTACTGTAGTACAGATTCGTTTCTATTCCTGTAAATTGAGAACAATATGAATGAATTATAACTTTTCCGCCGACAATAGCCGAACTGAACCATTTCGTACAGCCCAAAACAGAACACCCATAATACTAACTGAACGAATTAGTTCACTGAACTTATGGTTTAGTAAACGCGAATTGTGACATAAAGAAAAACATCGTTCCATGCCGTTATTGAAGATGTATATTCATTGTCAATATTTTTTTATTTCAGTGCTACTCACCTCTTTATGATCCATGAGTGTAATAAAGGGAAGTGTCGGGGAAGTTCACAAAACGAACCGCACCTAGCAACAAACCGCGCCACACTGACTAGTCGAACTTCTCGTGCGTAATTACCATCTTGCGACATTCGGCATGCAGATCGGAGCTGTACGAATGCGTCTAGTTAGGCCATGAAACAACTAGCGTAAAATATCTCCCGCATTTCCTTCATATATTCCACTGTACGAATTCGTTCACGTAGGCCGTAAAGGGTTAAAGCAGTAGTTTCTCCCTTGCGTGGAACCTCTCACCCGCCGAACGCGATAATGGAACACACCCCACCCGACACCCCCGTCACCAATGTCGGAGCGAGAATTGACCGTGAACACCCCGTATCATGCAGCGCGCGGGCTTCTCGGCCATAAATCTCAACTATGAGAGTAGGAAGCGTCTCTAACCTTACTTTGGAAGAGCTACCGGCGCACCAGCTCCCCCAGGCTCGTTTCCCCGCAGAAAGTCTCGTGATATGTAACCGTCTTTGCCCCACCTCCAACATGTGACCTTGCGCTTAGGGCATGATTTAATGAGATGAGGCCCACCACATTTGAAGCACCTTATTTCCTGAGGCGAAGAGGCACTGCCCCTCGAAGCCCTACCAACGACGGCTGCCGAGAATCCGACAGGCTTCTCCACACTTTCTGCTAGCAACGATCGGACTCGGCTCACTACTTCATCCAGCGCCAACGTTTCAATTTTCGGTAATGCGCGAAGCTCTTGCGATACTTCAGATGGCAAACCAACCACAAACGCTTGCAACAAAAGTACATCTGACGTAATATCGGCCAGCTTGGCAAGTCTTCGCAAATCAGTCAGAAAACATCGACCGGTTTGTCACACTCACTTGTGAACTGTTCGTACGCCTGGAACGAGTTCAAAGCAAATGCATCAACCAACGCAGATTTAATGTTCTCATAAGATTTCTTCTTCGCGTCACTAAGTTCACTGCACACCGCAAAAGCACTTCTTGACAAGAACAACGGCACCAGAGTTTCCAGTTCTGTAATATATCCTTTAATTTACCCGCCAGTTCAACCTTATTCAACCACTCCACCACATCACCACTTCCATCAAATGGCCTCAAAATATCCCCCAATTTTACAACCGCTGCCATCTTGGCCTAGATAGCTTGTAGTAAGAGACAAGGACTCATCTCAGCTAAGACAAGGGTACTCTTCGACGATACAACGAACACAGTACGATGCAAAGTTGAATAGGTACAATTAGATACGACAAAACGAACAAAAACCACAAAAAAAGTAACACAACCCAACACTGAATAACTAACACGAAAACAGTAAACAAGAAAAACACTGGAATGCCGGCAGACAAGCGATCGCACCACCGCCACAACCTCTCACTACGACGTCCAGCTTCTGTCTGCCCGCCAGCTACATGCCGGCAACCACAATTCCTTAAGAAGGAATGTGGTTTATGAACTTGTAGCAACATTGTTCAAGATGACCCTTTTGGCGAAAACCATGACGAACACTCCTTATAGGGGTAATCTCACGCCAGTGCAGATTACCACAGCCACTGCACGCTGATTTGGGGCTAGCTTAGGTTTGAGTCTTGCCCTGGGGCTTGATAGAAACTTGCTGCACTCAGTTTGATTAACATTCAGAATAGAATTTGGTTGCCACAGCACCACATCGTCTTTCAGTGTGGTTTTTACGGCTATTGCCAGATCCACTGCTTTTTACCATGATAGGCCTGTTTCATTCTGCAAAATTACTGCAAAATTTCATTACTGGCTATGCCCAGCATAAACTTATCCAGCAGTGTTTATCCTAGTATCTCTGGTTTAAAATTACAGGGATTAGACAGTGCCTTAAAGCCAGCTACAAAATCAGCGATGCTTTCCCCTTGTTTCTGGCTCCGCTTATGAAACTGGAAACGCACGAAGATCTGATTTCGAGTTGGCTTAAAATGCTTCCGTAATGTCTCCACTATCTCTTCACACGTCGCATCAAAGATCTTTTCTTAAGAGATACCGAATCCTTAATTAGCCTACAATTTTTTGAACTCATTAGTGCAATTTGCGTGGGGGCTCTTTCACTTTTTGCAACTTTATTGATTGTAAAGAACGTTCAAGACGTGTTTTGTAGTCCCCAAATTCCTCATCCATGGGATTAAATTCTCCCATCGAGTCTACCGTCGGCATCTTGAATGTTAGTCAGTGCAACAAATTTCCTAAACAAATCCTAAGTTATCTCTCACCAGTCACTTCCTGGCCTCGTCCTAGTGGTTCAACCAAAATCCTCGTCGCCAGTATTATACTTCTATTGAAGCAATCCCAGGTATTTTAATAGTATATAATATAATAGTAGCCTATCCAATTAGGAAACCCCCAAAGTGAACAAAACACATAGTATATTACACCAACACATCAGTTAAAAATGCACTCACCTCTCAGATATCTTTTTAGCTCTGAACCCTCATAACTAGGTAGTGACTAAGAAAAAGAAAAGCGGAGTAGGAGCCATGAAATACAGAAAGACAGATAGAGTGAGTTAGTAAATGTTAGTCAACATTGTTAGTACTTAGCCGTCACCCAGCGTCGTTATCAGTCTAAGAACACACAGTGCTCTCCGTGGCACAGCGGTTAAGGGATCGGACTTGTATGCTGGAAGTCGCGGGTTCGTTCTCAGCGCTGGCGCGGAGATTTTCCCCGTTGGGTATAAGGGAAAGCTCCAGCACAATATCCCACTCAACCCAGGTGTCGGAAATGGGTACCGGCTTTACGAGGGAACCGTCATGGTGTCCTATATATAGGGTTAGGTATAAGACATTTGAAAAACCAATGCTAAGATCAAATGTATCAGGCTTGATTGGAAATAAAGCATCCCAAAGATGCCGATGTTAACCTTTAACCTTCCGTCATCCTCTTGTTGACGCCACCAAATCTCGAGAGCAACTGGCTGCGGATTCTCACAACTCGCAGTGCTGCTGCAAAGATGTTTTTAACTAGTAATTCACATTCTACGCTATATTACATGTTGGTAATATGGCGTTCATAAAGCAATTGTCCAAAATTGCTGGGCTATTATTTCAGGGAGTCCAAACAACGACTCATCCCGTGTAAGGCTCGCGCTCTCTAAACCCCTCGGCCACGGTGATTAAGATAGGATTAATGAGGAGAGTTCAACTTTTTAGTAACTCTAAGAAATTTTTGAGGTTTTTAAAAGAAGGGGACCTATTCCTACTCCTAATATTTCCATAGGAAAGACAACACGCTTAAAATGTTCATATGGTGCAGGGTTGATCGATTATGCAGTAGGTCGAAAAATATCTTTTTTTATCTGTAATATTTTATACACCAAAAATTTCCGTTTGGATTCAACAGGCAGAATGGGGATTGTTCAAATTCTTCTCAATTTGCCCCAATATATCGAATTCTGTTTAGATAGACAGGAGAAATAGTTTTCAAATTTTTTTGAAAAGCATTAAAATTTTTATTCTCCGTATATTTCTTAAAAATTAAAATGCTTATGTTTTATTGTCTACCATAAATATGCATGGTGTGAGAGATCAATATTTGAAGTAACTTTTAGTACCGATAGGGTATTTTTTGATCCAAACTGTTAAACGCCGCCATCAGAATAGTCAGTCTTCGCGTAACTGTGAGGTGAAGTGGTGTGGCTGGTTACCGGCATCGACCACAGTATTTTGTGTTCGGTGAGAGTGGAAATTAGCGTTAACTTTTTCTACAGTATAAATTTACTGTAAAAAGATGTCGTCGCGTAGTATAAAGAAAACAACTACCTCTCGTACGACGTACAGCTCATCCGGTGGCGGCGAGTCAAGCGGCATGGCCACTCCAGGAACGAGCACTCCTCGTAACACCGCAACTCCTGGCAGCTCGAAGGGCAAATCTGCCCGAAGTTCACCGCTTAGTCCTACTAGAATTTCAAGACTGAGAGAAAAACAAGATTTGCAGGACTTGAACAACAGACTTGCGACTTACATCGACAGAGTGAGGCACCTCGAGACCGAGAACAGCCGCCTCACAGTTCAGATCGAAACCATCGAGGAGAGCATGAAAAAAGAGGTCAGACCATGACAAAGCACTTATGCTTCGTTATATAACATAACAATTAATCAAAAACTGCTGTTGATTTTTCAAAGACAAGAAAACCTTTCATCAAAATAAACTGAAAACATGGCTTAACTAGGTATTTTAATTTAATATATTAATTTAGTGCATCATGCAAATACTTACATATCATTGTCTAACTTGTAGCTGATCTTGTGATTAGAGTAAAAATATTTCAGGGAATTAAATTAAATGAGGTTTCTAAAAGGGGTTTTTTGGTTATTGTATTATAACACTTTTCAAATAGAAAATTAAATTTGTACTGAGGTAAAAATGTCTTTAATTTAAATATCTTTCACTTATTTGATTTAAATTATAATGCTAGTTTAATAGCCTTACTTAGAATTACACTTTTTTAAGTATTTTCCAGGGACACACTAATCAATTTTTGAAATTTTGATGCATGTTTATTGGCAATAATATAATAAACAAGTTTTCATCTATACACTTTCCGTAGCAAATGAGTAATTTAATAAATGAGTAATTTATTTAATGAGTAAATGAGTAATTTCCAACTTAAGTTTTTGTCTCTTAAATGGCATACAGCATGTCATTATTGTTGTCGCTATGTGGTGCATCTCTCTATATGTGTGTGTCACTAATCATTTTGGGCCCATGACGCCTCCTCATTTACGAAACTTGTATGCCATTAATTTGTGCTGCTTAACATTAGGTTACGTGACGTACGGTTACTTTATGTAACGTAAGATTATCTTACGTGACGTAAAGTTACTTGACGTGATGTGAGATTACTTTATGTGATGTAAGGTTACTTTACGTGACGTAAGGTTACTTTACGTAACGTAAGGTTAATTTACGTGACGTAAGGTTACTTTACGTGACGTAAGGTTACTTTACGTGACGTAAGGTTACTTTACGTGATGTAAGGATACTTTACGTGACGTAAGGTTACTTTACGTGACTTAAGGTTACTTTACGTGACGTAAGGTTACTTTACGTGACGTAAGGTTACTTTACGTGACGTAAGGTTACTTTACGTGACGTAAGGTTACTTTACGTGACGTAAGGTTACTTTACGTGACGTAAGGTTACTTTACGTGACGTAAGGTTACTTTACGTGACGAAAGGTTACTTTACGTGACGTAAGGTTACTTTACGTGACGTAAGGTTACTTTACGTGACGTAAGGTTACTTTACGTGACGTAAGGTTACTTTACGTGACGTAAGGTTACTTTACGTGACGTAAGGTTACTTTACGTGACGTAAGGTTACTTTACGTGACGTAAGGTTACTTTACGTGACGTAAGGTTACTTTACGTGACGTAAGGTTACTTTACGTGACGTAAGGTTACTTTACGTGACGTAAGGTTACTTTACGTGACGTAAGGTTACTTTACGTGACGTAAGGTTACTTTACGTGACGTAAGGTTACTTTACGTGACGTAAGGTTAAAACTTGTGGTAAATGTTGAGGACTTGACCATAATCGATTTTCCACTCTTTGATCAATAAAGATTGTTGATGAGACCAAAATAAACAAGTTTTCTTCAATGTACTTTCCGGCGGAAATAAGTATTTTAAAAGTTATGGCATTAAATGAGTTACCGTAACTCCAGTGTTTGAGGCGGGGAAAAATATACCGCGCGGTCCGACGTGAAAGAAAACAGGCGTTCCCGCGCGCCAACCAAGCCGACGAAGAGCAAACCCCCTATTACAAACGTAAAGAGGTTGGGTCGTGAGGGGTAGCAACAGTTCTTTTAGTGAAAATTATAAAACTAAAAGAACTGTGGCTACCTCTCACGACCCAACCTCTTTACGTTTGTAATAGGGTGATTCACACTGGAGTTCCGGTAACTCATTTAACGCCATAACTTTTAAAATACTCATTTCCGCCGGAAAGTGCATTGAAGAAAACTTGTTTATTTTGGTCTCATCAACAATCTTTGTTGATCAAAAAGTGGAAAATCGATTATGGTCAAGTCCTCAACATTTACCAAACTTGTTTACTTTGATGTCATTAACATTAAACAAGCGTTAAAATTTTGAAAATCAATTGGTATGTTCTGAAAATTTATCCTTTTTTGACTATATTTCAGATGTGATATTGATATGTGGAAGACAAAGTTGATTCAGCTAATTATGTAGTAGGGTAAGACTTGTTCCCTTGGTCAACTTGCACACGCTTCATGAAAGTGCGTAACGTGGAATGTTTGCAGAGCACAACAAATAAAATTTAGAATGTTTCCGTTCAATGTTCCTTGAACCTCTGACCATCCAATAAGTGTTTTGAATTTTTTATTGATGAAATTTACTTTATTCTAATGATGGTTAACCCGTCTCCACATGGTCGACCTACCAAGAGGTTTGAAGAAAATGGGTCAACTGTGCAACTTACTGTACATTCATTAATCATGCTAGAAGTTTCATTGGGGGTTTATTATAAAGAGAGAGAGTTGCTCTTTCTGTCAGTGGGAAAAAAATACTGCTATCCCAATGAAAATTTACGAAATGTGAGTTTTTATTTCGGTAAAATACAAAAAACAGAAATCAGAAAATCACTGGCCATTTTTTATTTATTGCACTTTTATGTTTTTTTTATGATGCATTTTCTTAGATTCTGAGTTGCTGAATCTTGTGGTATGTGAATTTTTTTTCAGGTCCAATAGTTCTGGAGTTATGTGCACTATATGTAAAACACAGTTTTTATTTTTTAGTTCATTTTGTGTATAGGCTGTTATCAAGCAGTTTCATTGTTTGTAGAGTTTGATATGCATAGAGCTTTTCCTCCCGAATACAATGGTGGTATTATTTTTTGCGTAGGAGTAAATCTGTGGATTTGGACTTCCATTTTTGGAACAAAAAACATGAGAAAATAAAAATGATGGCGACCTTCTTAGAGGCAGAGTGTGTGCTGGTATGCCTCAGCTACACTCCTGGCCTTCTAAGAGGTTGTGCAACGCCGGTAGCTACACTCCAGACTGAGCAGAAGAATTCATACAGATTTGAGTTTGATACCTCTTCTTCCCTGTTCCTCCCACCTAATTTTACCTTACACCAATGAATAGCGCTCAACGAGACGCTTAAGACCATATATGGCAACCCTAGGTTTGCTGATGTGAAACGTGTGCTAGCTTTGCCGACCTTCTAAGAGTCCAGGACGTGGCGACGGGTTGATTCAGTCTAAATTTTATTTGTTCCGTCATGTTACAGTGATTGATTTTGCTTATTCTTTTACATTCCAGGATCAATAGAAGCTAATGGGAATTGCACAAAGGGCCTAGGAAAATATGGGAGAAAGCTTTATAAATTTAGGATATACAATTTATAGCCATATTTTGCAGTGCTAAACATTCTAATTAATGGTTCACATATGTTAAGGTGAGACTGTTTTAAAAGCTAAGGATGAGGGAAGAAACCACCACATACAGTATCATTTCAATTAACAAATGTTTTGGTATTTGTTGAGAACTGACTAAGCAATTTTCAAATTTTTGATGGTTGTAGCATGGTAAGTTGATAGAAATAAACTACTTTTGTTCAATGCACTTTCCAGGGGAAATGAGTATTTAACGAGTTATAGTGGTGGGTTACTTACCGCAATTCTAGTCTTTCAAGCAGGAAAAATCGTTTTGAGGGAGACTTCAATAGAATCTCTGTTTCAAAGTGCTTGAATAATCGTTACATTTGATTAGGTTAGATCAGTGCAATTTCTTCATGTGACGTCTATAACCTCTTGAATAGTCATTTCCTCTGGAAAAAGCATAGTACAAAAGTTAGTTATTTTGATCTAATTACCATGGTACAAGCAACAAAAATTCAAAAAGCTTATCATCAGTTCTTCTTGTCATTTAACAATGTTTTTCACAAATAATACGGTAGTATTATGGGTGATTGCCATCTCATTACCTATAAAATTTGTCTCCCAAAAGGATTTTTCCATCAAAATATTATGAAAACAAAATCATTTGTTCTACACCTCATTAGAAGCCTATGTTCATTAATTTCTAGTAAGTCATCTCAAATTTACTAAGTTGACCGTTTTTATCTATTTAGATGGCCACTACTGAGAATAAACAAGTGAGGCGGTAATAAAGGGGTTTAGGGTATGGTGGGTGTGTGTGGGAAGAGCCCCTTGAATCCTTTGAGACATGCTGTTGTTCAGTTATTCTCAAGGAAAATGTGATCATAAAGCACCGATTTAATACTTGTCCACAATGAACAGGCACACAGGAGTGGATAGTGATGTACCGATACCATTTTTTTGGCCGATACCGATACCCAATTTTTGGCCGATACCAATACTCCGATACTTGAAAATACCGACACTACTACCGATATCGATACTTTTACAACCATCTAACCTAATAATACGTATTTCGTTGTATGTTTGTTTATGTTAGGTGTCCGCTTCTTAAGAAACATAGGATGTCTGAGTTTGCGGTATCATGGATACCGAATTGCTCAGTGTAACATTGAAAGATCGTCTGTACATGCATTGATATGTTTGAAATTTTATCAGGATAGGTTAGTAGTATTGGATAGATTGTTGTGATCGCCGTAATTTGCCCATTTTTCCTAACCATGTTGCTTTTGTGCAGCCTTCAGGCCATTTTGAATAATTAAAAGACATTAAATTAAATATAGTAATATTGAGAGTAGCTGTGCCCGAAGTAATCGTTTTTGAGTAATGGTGATTTGTCACTGGAGGGGAACTCCAAGTCAAGAGAGGTTTGTGTGTTCTTGTACATATGTGCTCGGCCTAAACATTTTAAACCTACCCGACTTTCCGTTCTACGTATTGGCAACAGCTGGTGGACAACGCATTAGTGGTGTAGGGCCTACAAGAACCGCAGTTGCTACCATGTAATGACGATCGCTAGGCCTTCGCGTCGTGAACGTGCTTTGTGGCGGTGCGAGTTACGTATAGAATTAGGATAGCATAGGTTAGATAATGTTGACGGAATTTTTCCATGGGTCCATCTAGCTTAACGATGACATTGTCCTTGGCATTTCCATGTGTCATGCTGCTACCTAATAAATACCCTTGCCCTTGGTTTATTTGTTTGGTGTCTGTTTCTTCCATTTCTGTCACGCTCATAAAGATAGTTATAATGATCGAATCTGTGATACGAGTTTCACCAGTGGGCAAGTACAAGAATATTTTTCATCACGGGTCGGGTACTGTTAGGATGGATATACTGTTTTGTTTGTCATCTATATCTTGAAAATCCGTTCATGAAAGGTATTGAATCCCATCTTTGGCGGGCCGTGCACACTTGTATTAAAATAAAACCATTATAAGACCTACATGGGAGTTATAATAAATTTATGTGCTAATATATCTAATAATATAAAAATATTGACAATAAAGTTTCCGATTATGATAAATAAAATGCTCTTGCTATGTTGAATCTATTGAATCTATCGCATATCTATCTATTGAATGGATTTCAATAGATATGCGTTTCTAATCGTATTGCAACGTAATGTAGACTAGCAATAATAGCAACTGGCTCCAGAAGTGGACCAAAACAGTAATTTCTCCAATAAAGGGTTGTCATTTTTGTGTTGTTCACACCAAATACGAGTACATACTTTGGCGAAAAAAATAGTAAAATTCGATAAGCCCCGAAACCGAAAATATCCGCAAACACGCAACCATCTATAAGATGAGGAATTTAAAAACGAAAATTTCAAGGTACTTGATCATATGTATTAGGAATACGTTTCGGAGTCCAGATCCATCATCAGTTCGTAAATGTACAAATCATTATGTCTGCAATAGAAGAAAAAATAAAATGTTGGATACAGTCATTAAAGGAAAGCAAGAAAATAAAATTAAAACATGTCCCAGAAAAACTAAAATTGACAAGACTATTATTTAGTTACATATTGTAATGGGTAGGAACTATCAGAATTGTTGAGGGCCAGTTTTCGTTTAAAAATATGCAACGATTCTAAAATTCTGAGTTCACATGCAGTTGAAGCCCAATATAAGATTTTGAAGTCAGCAGAGGATATTGGTTCGTTGTATTTAGCTGCGTCATTACGTCTTGCGGAGTGTGGGGAGTAAGCTAATTAGTTCCCCGCGTGGAAGCTTCAACCCCGATGTTCGCCCATTCTGTTATAAAAATATCGTGACGTCATGCCGACGTACGATGATGTGCACTGCACATAACTGTACAACTGTTAAGAATAAATCAGAGAGGCTCGCATCTCCATCGGAAGCGTATCCTTGTACCGGAAAAAAGAGGCAACCTTAAAATTATACAATTCCGGTACAAGACAAGGAGACGCTTTTGATAGAGAAGCGAGCCTTTCTGATTTATTCTTACAGTTATACAGTTGTGTGCAGTGCACATCATCGTACGTCGGCATGACGGCACAAAATTTTTATATCAGAATGGCATCGGAGTTGAAGCTACTGCACGGAGAACCAATTCGCACAATTCGTACGTAATCCCGCAGTAAAATGCAACGTACCGATTTCCTCTGCGGACTTCTAAATCTTATATTCGGGTTAAACTACATGTGACCTCGGAATTTTAAAGTCGCTACATATTTTTAAACGAAAACCGGCCCTCAACAATTCTGACAGTTCCTACCCATTGCTGCAAATTGTAAGTAGATCTTGTCGATTTTTTTTTCTCTGGGACATGTTTTGATTTGTTTTGTTTTCGTGATTTCCTTTAATG
Organism: Morinoia aosen; assembly: GCA_030386875.1. NCBI lineage: Eukaryota > Metazoa > Arthropoda > Malacostraca > Amphipoda > Talitridae > Morinoia > Morinoia aosen. The sequence goes on from CM059569.1 coordinate 71,054,450, forward strand.
ACTGTACCCAACATTTTCTTTTATTATAGTCATAATGAATTTTACTTCTACGAACTGATGATGGAGCTGGACTCCGAAACGTATTCCTAGTAAATATGATTAGGTTCCTTGGAATTTTCCTCGTTTTTAAATTCCTCATCAAGTTGAGATTAAAGCAATCAACTGACCCGTTCAGATGTATTCAACTATAAGATTGTTCGTGGATTTTTAAACATCTTAACATAGAAGAAAAATACAAGATTCGTTATGGACGGCGATATACTTGCTAAATTGAAATAAATTCTTAGCTTTGGAATATATGAGGATTTACAATCAAAATTAAAATAGAATTTTCAGCTACTTCTCTACTAAATTCACAAAAACTTTCAAATGCACCTTCAACTTTATTAAATTAGTTTGGTTTTTGTTAGCCTGTCATATACTTTAAGAAATGGATATTAGATCAAACTACATAGGTTTTAGTCGTAAAAGTATAATAATTTTAGGACGCTACAGGGTTTAGCTATTCATGCTACATAACTTTCAGTTATGACCGTGACTCATCCGAAATTCAAAGTGGTGAATTCAATTAGCGGGCCTGATTAAATGCTATAATTCAACAGTTAGCTAACTAATTTACTAGGTATGAATAGGCTCTTTATTTGATTACAAGTACGCACAGCCCGTCAAAAATGACGGGATTCACTAACTTTCTTTAAAAAATATTCCAGATGTGGTGCCCAAAGAATGTATCCATCCTAACAGCACCCGTAATGAAAAATATTCTTTTACTTGCGCACTGGTGAAACTCATATCACAGATACGGTCACTATAACTCTCCTTATGAGCGTGCTAAAAAAAAATGGAAGAAGCGGAATCCAAATAAACCAAAGGTATTATTAGATTGTAGCAGGACCCGTGGAAATTCCACGGAAAATGTCATCGTTAAGCTAGGTGGACCCAAGAAAAAATTCTTTCAGTAGTACCTAACCTGTGCTAACCTAGCCTATCCTAATCCAAGCTAACCTAACCTATCCTAACAAAACCTATCCTGATAAAATGTCAAATATTTAAATGCATGGAAACGCCATCTTTTAATGTTATACTGAGGAATTCGGTATCCATGATACCGCAAACTCACACAACCTATGTTTATTAACAAGCGGACACCAAATCGTAAATAAACACACAACGGGTATTATTAGGTTACATACTTTTATCATCATGATTTAAGACCTTGATTTTAACGATAAAATACATAATATTGGAAAGTATCGGTAAAGTATCGGCCGGATTTTGCCCATACCGATACATCGGTAGATCACTAGGGGCGGAAGCAATTTAAATTCATAACCAAAAAAAATTTGTAACCCATTATGAAGGCATCACTTTGTAACTAGTGATATATCGGTATCGTCAGTATTGGTCAGTTTTACTGGTATCAGTATCAGCAAAATCTGGCCAATTCTTTTCAATAATACGTATTTTATAATAAAAATGGTCAAATCATGAAAGTAAAAATATAAGCAAATAAAGAGCCTATTTATACCTAGTAAATTAGTTAGCTAACTGTTGAATTACAGCGTTTAATCAGGCCCACTAACTGAATTTACTACTTTGAATTCCCGATGAGTCACATACGGTTAGTAAGTGAAAGCTTTGTTGCATGAATAGTTGAACACTGTAGCAACATAAAATTATTATATTTTTACTCCTAAAACCTATATAGCTTGACCCAATTTTCATTTTGGTCAATGTTAAGGAGCTGCAACTAATCGATTTTTGAAATTTTGTTGCCTGAAACATCATTTACATTAAAATGAACAACTTTTCTTCCATGAACTTTTTTGGGCACATGAGCATTTACCGAGTTATAGCAGTAAATCATCTACCGCAACTCTAGTGTTTAAAGCAGGAAGAAATAATGGACTCTAGTGATGTACCGATGTATCGGTATCGGGCAGTATCGGCCATTTTTACTGGTATCGGTATCGGCAAAATTCGGCCGATACTTTCCAATAATAAGTATATTACCATGAAAATGAAGGTCATAAACCGTAAAAGTAAAATTAAGTATCTAATCTAACAACACCCGTTGTGTGTTTATTTACATATTTATTGATAGATTTGTTTGGTGTCCGCTTCTTGAGAAACAGAGGATATCCGAGTGTGCGGTATCATGGATACCTAATATCTCCGTGTAACATTGAAAGATGGCCCTTGCATGCAATGATATGTTTGACATTTTATCAGGATAACTTCGGTTAAGGTAGGTTAGGACAGGAAAGGCTGAGTAATGCTGACGGAATTTTTTCACGGGCCACCTAGCTTAACAATGACATTGTACATAAAATTTCCACGGGTCCTGCTACTCCCTAAAAATACCCTTGGTTTATTTGTTTGGAGTCCGTTTCTTTCCTTTTTCTGTCACGCTCATAAATGTAGCCATAATGACAGTATCTGTGATACGAGTTTCACCAGTGCGCAAGTACAATAATATTTTTTATCACGGGTACTGTTATGATAAATATATTTGTTAGTCATCTACGTGTGGAAAATTTGTTCAAGAAAGGTATTGAATCCCGTCATTTTTGGCGGGCCGTGCACACTAGTAATCAAATAAAGAGCCTATTCATAGCTAGTAAATTAGTTATCTAACTGTTCAATTACAGCGTTTAATCAGGCCCGCTAACTGAATTGACTACTTTTAATTCCCGATGAGTTACGTACGGTCAATGAGTGAAAGCTATTTAGCATGAATAGTTAAGCACAGTAAAAACACAGTAGCGACATAAAATTGTTATACTTTTACAACTAAAAACCCATATAGTTGAGAAAATTTTTATTAGTTAACGAATGTGACAGGCTAAAAAAAAGTAAACCAAATAAATAAAGTTGAAAATGAATTTTAAAGTTTTTGTAAATTTAGTACAGAAGTAGCTGAAAATTCTATTTTAATTTAGCATGTAAATCGTCGTACATTACGAATCTTGCATTTTTCTTCTATCTCAAGATGTTAGAAAATTCACGAACGATCTTACAGATGGTTGCGTATTTGCGGATCTTTTCGGTTTTGGGGCCTCTCGAGTTTTAATGTTTTCTTTTTGTCAAAATATGTATTTTTATAAAATATGTTTTTATGTATTTATGCAAAAATATGTATTTTAGAGTGAAAAACACGAAAATGATAACCATTTTGTGGAAAAATTATTCATTAAGTGTTACTAACCTAACCTAACCAAAAGTATAATTTCAAACACCTCACTGTTCATCATGGTGAAAACTTCGTGGACCCTGCAACAGGTCTACACACTCAAATTATTGAGAGTGTTTGGCATAGTCTAAAAATGAAAAAACGTCAGGGAGGCACTCACCTACAAATGATGGACTCGTATCTGTATGAATTTGCGTGGCGAAAACATACCTAGAACCCTCAGTATTTTCATAAAATATTAATGGGTATAAGCAAATTTCAGGCTTAATAAATAATTTTTCCACAAAATGGTTATCATTTTTGTGTTTTTCACACCAAAATACATGCTATGGGGAAAAGAAAATATTAAAATTCGATGGGCCCCACACCGAAAAGAGCCGTGTTTGCTTCTGCACACTGTGTGTGTTGGTACATACGTACACTACTTGCGTTCACGCTGCTATTTCTGAGACTAAATGCTACATTATATTACTAGTTTATGCCTGCAAATGGAGAAATATATGATTTTTAATTAATTTAGTTGGATAATAACTTCAGTTGGCTGATAAAGATTGCTAAACAGTGAATACTTGTTTATTCATACATGCTGATAACGGTATCATACAAAATAAAGCGGAAAGATGACGCAATCGAAAAACTTTGTGCGGGAAACGAATCAAACGATTAAGTTAACATAGCAAGAGCAGTTTTATCATTCCTTCTAATCGAAAACTTTATCGTCAATATTGTTATATTATTAAATATATTAGTAAATAATTTTATTACAACACCCATGTAGGGCTTTATATGATTTTATTTAAATATTTGTGTGCACAGCCCATCAAAAATGATGGGATTCAATACCTTTCTTGAACAAATTTTCCAGATGTGAATAAATTAAATTATTCTTTTACTTGTGCACTGGTGATCCTCGTATCACAGATACGGTCATTATAACTATCCTTATGAGTGTGACAGAAATGGAAGAAGCGGACTCCAAACAAATAAGCCAAGGGTATTGTTAGGTAGTAGCAGGACCCATGGAAATTCCACGGACAATGTCATCATTAAAGATAGGTGGACCCGTGAAAAATATCTGTCAACATTACCTAACCAATGCTTGCCAAACCTATCCTGATAAAATGTCAAAACATTTCAATGCATGCAGAAGCCATCATTCAATGTTTCACTGAGATATTCGGTATTCATGATACCGCACACTCAGACATCCTGTGTTTCTTAAGAAGCGGACACCAAACAGATATATAAATAAACACAGGAGTATTATTAGGCTAGATAATTGTAAAAGTATCGGTATCGGTAGTAGTATCGGTCAACGTATCGGTATTTTCAAGTATCGGAGTATCGGTATCGGCCAAAAAATGGGTATCGGTATCTGTATCGGCCAAAAAAATGGTATCGGTACATCACTAATGGACTCTTTTTCGACGCACTCAAATAATAGTTTGGTTGCGTTAAATTTCGTTACGTAAACAATGACATTTTAACAATTGAACCAACCTGCGCCTTCAAAGAGAAGAATATTCTTTGTCTGAAGATTCAAATTGAGGGTTTACTGTGATAGTGCACTTTTTCTCGGACAGGACACGCACAGGCTATTACACTTTGGACATATCACTTCCTTTGGTGAGACACCATGATTTCTCAGAAATGAAATTACTTCATTTGTTGATGAATTTACCAATTGTCCTAAAATAATCAGCTTTGCACAAAACACAACTTGACATGACCGCAGCTTTGATGTAACTGGCGTCATTTGAATTATTGCGTCATAACCGTTATACGTAGCAGGGTTACCGCTACGACTTGTTCAATATTTATTTCAACGACAAGCCGAGAAAGTCATTTCCTTCTTTATTTAATAACCATTAACTATCCAAGTATTACATTTCGTTAATCTATTATTGTCCTTTTGTCAACGTTTATTCAAGAGCATTCCAACCAACGTCAGAAGGGAGAGTCCATTGTAGTGTTGTTATCCGATGCGCTCGATGAATTACTTCCCGCTTCAAACACTGAAGTTGCAGTAACTAATTTACCGCTATAACGCGTAAAAACTCATTGGCCCCAAAAAGTGCATAAATGAAAAGTTGTTTATTTTGATATAATTACCATGATACAGGCAACAAAATTTCAAAAATCGATTAGTTGCATCTCCTTAACATTAACCTTCATTTCTTTAGGGATACCGTCTAGGTAAAAAAAGTCCGTTATTTATAGATGGATTTCGACAAAATTTTTATATCTGCACTGGATTTTTTTTATTTTCAAAAAATATGATAAAGTAGGTTTTTTGTTTAAAATTTAACTTCTACAATTTTGAAGTTACAGAACCAGTACTTCGTTTTTAGATTGCTTATATGTCTATATAACCACACGCAATAGGGAATTTCGATAACTTTTTTTATGGATTTTGCGAATTAAAAAAAAAATTACCTTTCTTCATTTTTTTTCATGTCATGTAATTTTCAAAATAATAAATGTATCAAAAAATTCTATTGCGCGTGGATACACCTTGCTAAGCCCTATCAAATGGTATATAAACCATTCTTGTAGCTCTAAAATTGTGGAAGAAGTAGCGTTTGAGAAACCAATTATCAAGTTTCCAGAAAAACGTGTTTTATCACAAAAATTTTTTTTCTTTTTATCTTTTGAACTACAGGGTTTTTTCTACAATGAACTCTTGAGCGTTTGTAGCTCTTTTTGAGCCCTTTAGATTGATATAATTTACATTGCTGTAGCTCTGTAACTCTGGGAAAAAATATACAACAAAAGAGAATAGGTGTTATTCTTGAAAGCAACCAATTTTTTTAATTTTTCATATTTTTTTGACCAAAATACGTTTTTTTGTCAAGTCAACTACTTTGTTTTATAGCTCTTTTCAAGCCCTTTGGATTGGTGTGCTTGCCATAGCTGTGGCTATGATACTGCAGCTGTCATTGAGCTATGAATGAAAGCTGCAGTATCATAGGTACGGCAGAACAGCTAAATTATGAAATTGTTAAAAATTATAAAAAATATTTACTCAGCGTTAGAATGTTCTGTTTGAATAATGGAAGCACTTTGGGTAGCCCATTAACGAACTATAATGCCATTCCCGCAGAAAAACACGCTCAATTGACCCCCAATAATGAGGGGGGGGGAGGGTTCAAGGTCACTCCACCCCCATCGCTTTCCCCCCCTCTGGTGGGCGCACTATTCGGAGTAGACGTAAACGGAAAGTACCAATGGAAGCGCAAGAAAATCCTCTATAAGATGCATATAAAAGCAGAAAATCAAGACAACACATATCCTGATTTCTACCTGGACGGTGTCCTTAAGTATGTTATAGGTTAACAAAAATCAAACCAATTGAATAAAGTTTAAGGTGCATTTTAAAATTTTTGTAAATTTAACATAGAAGTGGCTGAAAATGTTATTTTAATTTAACTTATAAATCGTCAAATAATACGAAGCTAATAATTTGATTTTAATTTAGCATGTAAATTTCCGTACATTACGAATCTTGCATTTTTCTTCTATTTTAAGATGTTTGAAAAATTCAGGAACAATCTTATAGTTGGTTGCGTGTTAGCAGATTTTTTCGGTTTTGTATCGCTGATCGAAGTATAATGCTTTCTTTTTGCCAAAGTATGTATTTTGGTCTGAAAAACACGAAAATGATAACCATTTTGTAGAGAAATTGTTTTGGTCCACTTTTGGAACCAGTTGCTATTATAGCTAGTCTACATTACGTTGCAACCTCCCCTCAGGGGGATACAACTATTGTATCTATGGGAATTGGCGCTCCCAGTTGGACTATGTGAGGGCCTGAGCTAAAGGTTAGGTAGGCTTCCTTTTTGTTGTAATAAAATAGGTTTTTGTTTTGTTTCGGACCATCTATTTTTGGTTCACTGCTGTCCTGTTTTTCAGCACCTACTACTTGCTTCTTCAACTTTTTTCTTGTTTCATGAACTTCTTTCCTAGCTTACTGTTTCTGTGCACCTTGTGCATAGATTCCGCGTTCCCTCAACTCCATACTAAATGGTGCCTTCCTCTTTCCTCTCTTGAAACATCTATGTCGTGGTTAAGGGAGGCTAAAACTTTCTTATATAATAATAATAATACGTTTCAACATAGATTAGAAACATTTATCTATTGAATGGCTTTCATTTTGTTAATTTTTCTTAACAATATAGTTAGCATAGCAAGAGCACTTCTATTATTCCTAATCAAAAATTTTATTGTAAATAGTATGTTTTTAAATATATTAGTGAATAATATTATTATAACACCCATTTAGGGCTTAAAATAGTTTTATTTTGATATAATTGTAAAAGTAGCGGTATCAGCCAAAAAATGGGCATCAGGATTTGTCAAAAAATGGTATTAGTACATCACTAGATAAAATATGTTGAGGTTTTTATCATAATCCTCCATGGAGTTAGCTTTCCCTGGGGGAAAATGTAAGGTCTTTAGCTTATGGCCTTATATGCATTGAAAAAGAATAGGTTTTTATTTTGATATGGATCATCTTTTCTTGGTTCTCTGCTCTCCTGTTTTTCAGCATCTATGAATTTTTTCAACTTACATCATATCTTGTTCCATAAACTTATTTCTTAACTTGCCATACACATTGGATCTTGTGTAGGAATTTATCTTGGGCATAGATTCTCATTCCCTTTGTACTTGATTGTGCTTTCCTTCTTCCTCTTCTTAGAACACCGTCATTATAGTTAGACAGGCTAAACTAACTAATCTAATCTTCATCATGATCCGCAACCAATAATGAACGTATCTGCATCATGGAAAAAGTATTGCAAAAGACCTGCGTAATTATATCATTTTTCTAAATAAAATACTAGACTTTTGTAGTCATCATAGGTTTCTTACGACTTCATCTGCCCTCATATTTATGAGTATTTAAGAAGCTCAACAAATCTCAGACAACAGCTTCTTTTCAAGCCTCTTCTGGATGCTTAATTCAGCTGTGTTTGTTTTCCACCTGCGTATCTTGCGACAACAATCCTTTATAGTTTCAAGCAATCGGCATTTAAGACATCTTTAATATTTTTCTTACGGTAATAGAAATTGGCCCCCCTCAGGGGGATACAACTATTGTATCTATGGGAATGAGAACTCCCGGGGGGACAATATGAGGGCCCGAGCTAAAGGTTAGGTAGGCTTTCTTTTTGTTAAAATAGAATAAGTTTTTTTTTGTTATGGACCATCTTTTTCGATTCACTGCTGTCCTGTTTTTCAGCACCTACTACTTTCTTCTTCAACTTTTTCTTGTTTCATGATCTTCTTTCTTAGCTTTCTGTTTCTGTGCCCTTTCTGAATAGATTCTGCGTTTCCTTAACTCCATACTAAATGGTGCCTTCTTCCTTCCTCTCTTTGGATAGCCTTTGTTGCGGATAGGGAGGCTTAAACTAACTAATACTCTAATCTAATCTGTTCCAGTCATTTTTTTGTACCTCATGATCTTAATGTTCACTAAATCTCTATGGGAACTAAATTGTAAATGTAGATTTTTGATTATGTGGAAGTGGAGAAAAAATTATAATTTTTCAGTGCCAAAGTAGATGCAACTGTCTGTTTCTCAGAAATAACTATTTCTTATTTGATCAAAAAATTGTTAATAGTATTTTCAGGGAGAACCTCTATCTACGATCATAACATGTTCTAAAATCATGTGCAAACGTCATAATGGTTGTAGGTCGTATCAATTTTTCCCATATTAATTGATGTAAATACCATTAATCCGTGACGAGAGCCATCAAAATTGGCAATTTAGCCAAGGGATTGGCATTATTTGGGTCATACAAGCCCATTGGATGCATTTGGAGAGGCTGCGTCCGGCTTTTCTCGGCCAAAAATAGTCGCCTTTTTTTAATCTTGCTCATCAACATGACCGGTCTGCCTCATCGGATCTCGCGTGGTAACTACTTTGGGCGAGTCATGCGGGCCCAGATACTTGCATGAACTTCTATGCAAGCGCCCATTAGGTTCTGGGCCAAATTTTTCAAATCTGGAAATATTTCGGTTCGAAGGTCGAAATCCGCAGTTCTCGATCGGAGCTTTTATTTCTGACAAAATTCTTATTCGATGGTCGAAATGGTCATACGTGGAGGCGTTCTTAGGTCGAGGTATCACTGTATTTTTCATTAAAAATTGTTAAGCCCCAAAACTAAAGTAATTTGGTAAAATTAAGTTGGGAAATGCTTGAGAAATAATTAGCTTTTAATATACCCATGTATTTAATCCATTTTAGCTGTAAATGAGTAGCCTTTCAATTAACACGTTTGCTGCCGCTTGATGCACATGTACGGTTTCTTGTTCAGTAAGGTTGTTAGTAGCCGAGTTTGAAAAACGACTTTGTTGCTCCAAAAGACTTGTATATTTTTTGTAAGAAGTGTGAAAATATAATAACACTTTGATATTTTACCTAGTATGCTTGAATCTTATAAGAAAAAAAGGGGTGAAATAATTGTAACGCTGTTCATTTACACTGATATGTAAATGAGCAATTCCAAGTGGTCCTCATATGTCCCAATAGGCAGACTACGTGTTGAGTAACCTTCTTGATTATTATAAGTAACCATCTTCTTTGTGGTTTGACTTGAATGTATTTTTTTGCAGGTGTTCTCCATGAAGCACCTGTACGACCAGGAGCTGGAGGACGCTCGTAAGCTCGTCACAGACACGGCCAGGGACAAGGCTCAGCTCCAGATCACAGTGGGCAAGCTCAAGGCCGACAATGACGACCTCAGAGTCCAGTGAGTACATTGCTCCTTGTGTTCGTCTTGTAGCTGCGTCCCGTGTGCTCTACCGACTGATGCTGAGGGCAGCGCAGGTGCTGTTTCAAGTGTCCACTTATTGCTTCTCAAGGTTTTCTCTTAATTCCATTGAATACTGATGCCACAACACACCCAGCTGCCTAAAAATTATCTAGAAGTGGTCTCACTATAGAAATAGCGCATTGGGATTTTTATTTATTTTGCCATGATTTTTAGTTGCAACCTTATTGTTCAATAGGGAGTTGAATGTTATCTCATATTTCACATCACAGGACGTGGTTATCTCTTAACTTTTCTTCGTTCACAGTCAATAAATACAACTAATATGTAGCTTGAACATTTTTAAGCTATATTTGAGTATGAATTACAAATTTTTTTAAATTCCTGACGAGAATTTGTGCCCGGAACAAAGGTCGTTTTGCTAATTGGTTGTACGTATGAAATGATGGTAGTGTTCATATTTTATGTACATTACGAATTAGTGAATAAATTTTAGCGTAAAATATTCAAATGCTTGTTTGTTTTATATAATACCTCGGATTATTCTATAGAGAGGATGATTTCTTCAACGAGAACTGTGTGACTCACACAAAATATTTAGGTTAATTTAACTGATCAGTATTTTTTAATTTTGGTGGCAGCGCTGATAGCGTCAGATACTGTTTCGATGTTTTGTTCTAATCGGTTGCTTTACATTGATAAAAACTGCGCTCACGTTTTGTAATCTTTTCAAGCTAAGATTAAAATAGGATTACTTCAAATTAATGTGTCACAACGAGTAACATGCACTTTTGTGTGAGATAAATTCTTTATCTTTTCTTTGACGATTTCGCTGAATTAGCCTTGAGGTATGAGATGAGATCTCTTGTACTTGTATAAAAAAATACCAGATTCTAAATTCACACGAATTACTCGTAATTAGTATTTTGTATATACTAATTTATGACAAAGTATAAAGTATCGCGTAATTGATGTTGTTTCTCGTAGTCGGCTTTCGATTTTCGTTTGCCTGTAAAAATCTAGCAAAATTCGTGTTAAACGTTATTTACTTTTCTATGCCAATGACTTGAACCTAATTTTTTTCCCGAAAAGTGAACTTTTTAGAAATTCATCATTTTGGGTCAGGGTCAAACAGTGAAGCTTAGGCCCGATAACAAGTCTGTCTTTAAACTCATTTTTTATTTTGTGTTTGTTTTAAAAGCTGTCAATTTGACGGTGTGCACTGCTTGATCATGACGATACTTTCAAGTTTTGACAGTACCGTCATTTACGTCGGTTTCTAGGTATTTATTGCTGTATTTCAACATTCGAAGAGGTACAATCACGTCTGCAGCTTAGAAGGTATCTTATCAAGTGTCAGATTGGATTGAGACGGATGTGGCTTCTCAAAGTGGCCTGTGAAAGGCGAGGGTGGGACATATCTGATATGCTTCAAGCATTTCTAATCGTTATTGAGCCCAATGGTGTTTATGTCTCCTTCGTATATGAGTTACTTTTACTAAAAGCATGTAGATAATTTTTCTTATTTTCACAATGGTAGCGCGTATCATTCTGAAAAACGTAACCAGTTGTCTTTTCATATTTCATGATGGTCTAAGCTGAAATAACACAATACTACGAAATTAACGAAGTATTGATTGGTTCATATTCTACCTAGTTATCCTTTTCACCAAGGCTTTTGTGTTCATCTTCCGTTCACGATAAAAATTCTAATGCCAGAGCGTAGATTGAAGTGGCCGAGACTACGCGCCTGCCTCACAAAACAGCGTATTGTTACAGCCCCTACTACCCGTCATTTGGCGGGTGTTCCTTGATCACTTGCAGCGTGCTCTTTTTCGAGCCACGGGAAATTGAACCTTACTTACGGGTTCTGCGACGGTGCGTTTTGTTTGTACTGTCCTGCCACGCCCTGCCAACGTCCCTTTTTCTGTTTACAACCCGTGCAGCCGTGCTGTCCCGCTCGGTGAGGTAGTGACTCAGCCGTCTTTCTCTCGTGGCACGCACACGCAGCAAAAAGCCCGTGTTTTCTAGCATATTTAACAATAATGAAGTACTGGTATGAAGCCTCGGACTTGAGTAAGTCTGAAGACTTGGCACGTTCAATAAAACCTAAACATCTACCTTCAATTTCAAATCGCGAGCGTAAAACGAGAGTTACGTGGGGGAGAGGGAGGTAGGCAAAATGAATGAGTTGTTGCGTCGGGCGCGCAGCCAAGCACTGACGGTCCAATAGCTGGTGAAGCACCAGGTGTCTCAACTACTAAACTAAATGAACACTTTGTCCTTCGCATGAGTAACAAATGTGAATTAGGAAAATTACATAGATATTTTTTCTAGCTCCTTTTAATGAATCAAGTCAGAAGCTGGTGAGATGTGTTCAAATGTGGACAGTTGCATGCGTGCGTTGAGCGAATGTGTGCGCGCGCGGTGTGGCAGCTGCTGCAGCAGCCTTGACATGGCGGGACGTAGTCGCCTGCGGTACTGTGTTCTGTGCGTCTGGTAAAATCGCTCTCCCTACTCGGTATATTTTACGTGAATCGACTTTGTGCTACATAGCGTAGTAAATTCATTTGTCGAATTTTGAATTATTTCTGCACGATATTTTAGGGCATTACAGTAATCATCGCATTAGAACCATCCAACTTGAATCAGGAATTATTTTTTATTCAGGAACCACCCACTATTCAATATTCGTTAGAAAATGAGAAATTTTCGCTGAAACATAGATCGATCCCGAAGATTGTAATTTTAGTCACGAAAAATTAAACGAAGCTTGTGATGTTAGAAAATGTTACAATTTCAGTATTCGCATTAAAGTTAACTCCTTAGATGTAGTGATGAGTATGAGTGAGTATGAAATTTCCGGTCACCAACTGTCGATCTTTTCTCCTTGTATTGAGTGTTGTCCTCGTGACTCTACTTGTCTATGGTCGTCTACTCTCGATTTTTTGTTCAACCCGTGACTTGTCGATTAGGATCAGTGGAACTGTGACGAACTTGGAACAGTCTATTATCGTATAAACGAGAAGTATGATGGTAATTTAACGGTCATTTTTCATTCTTGCTACTCTTCCAAATTGCTCTGTCTTAGCTTTCCTAAAACTTCGCAGTGTTCATCAGGGCTACTACTTGTAGACATTAGTTCTATTCAATTCTCTTCTATAGTCGTATGTAGGTGTTTTAAATCTTGCGTTATTTTGTGGGACCACACCTCAATTGTTTTGTCACCCGCTGTAATATAGTACTTCAAAACTGACGAACAATTATAAAAAGGCGAAAATTGAAATGTATTGTCTAATTTGAAATAATTGCTATTCGAAATCTTCACGCCATGCTACGTAGAAATTAGTCAACTCGACAATGAGACGACGCGACTCTCTCCAATTGACCAAATTCCGGTACGTAGGCACCTCGGAAGTGAAATTCACATCTGTGTTGTGGATACAATATTTTCTTATTATATGTTCAATTTGCCTGTTTTGTCTTTCATTGTAAATGAGCGCCCCGCTGAACTTGAGGTGCCTGGGTCAAGGTGAGGCTCCTAAGTTTCTTTGCCCGTCATGTGTGGAGTAAAAGTTTATTTTACGTGTGTCCGCCGCGTGAATGCGTACATGTCGTTCAACTCAACTCTTAGAACAAAGTCTTCGCCACAGCATTTCGGTGTCATTTGTTGGTCTTGCGATCATTGAAGTGAAAGGACAAGTAACCAAAATGTTGAACTTTCCTACTAAAGCTAGCAAGAATTTTGAACAGAGCGATGTGAGTAATGCGGAGAAAGTTATGTTTCAAAGATCAGTGACTAGAGAATTAATGCTACTTCTGATAAAACACTCCTCGACTTCATTTTTTATGCCTTAAATTCTTCACTTTCTGTATCAGACTACAAGATAAGGCTCTGATCTTGCGGAAAACAGGTGCGATGGAATTCGTGACCCTATTATATGCTCAGCCTTATCTAGGAAGATGCTCTGGAGATGTTAAGCCGTGGCCAGGGCAACCTCTAGATGAAGCAATGTACCTTTTATGCCTGACGAGGCTGTTCTTGTTTCTATTCAGTTCATACGCGTTCGCGGGGGAAAATGTGAGGTCCCGAGCTGGACGCTAGAGAAACTTTCTTTTGGTTGAAGTAGAATAGTTTTTTGTTTTGTCTCGAACTATCTTTTTTGGTTCACTGTTTTGTTTTTCCAGTGCCTGGTGTTTTTTTCACCTTCTATCTTGTTTCGTGAACTTAATTTCAACTTACTATTTAGACGTGCAAGGGGTCTTGTGTGGGAATACGCTTTGTGCGTAGATTTCCCGATCCCTAAACTCCATACCAAATGGAGCCTCCCTCTGTATGGAACACCTTTGTTCCTGTAAGTGAGGCTTGAACTAATCTAATCTCGTGCTGAAAATTTGGTAGGCCTTCCATTAGGTGAACTTTTTTATTCTATTATGAACAAACATTAATTGGCTTAGTTTTTCAGCACTTATTAGTTTCAACTTCTGTCTTGTTCGTTGAATTCCTTTTAACCTTACTGTTTGTCCGCGTGAGAAATCCTCTGTGTGAACTTGAATTGTGCATGGATTCCCTGATCACTTAATTTCATAATGAATTGTATCTTCTTCTATCTTCTCTTCGGAACTTATTTTATGTGATTAGTGAAACTGAAACTAACTTAGCATGATCTGCTCCACAGAAATGGTGGGCTAGAAGCTGCAAATAGTTTTATATACTGAAATAGTATCAGATATGATGGGCTATTGTGTAGAAAAAATGCTAGCTTGTAACTTTGCTATTCAGTTGCTTTTGATATTCTTTTTGTACTAAAACTTGAAAAATGCTTGAATTTTATCATGGATGCTCTGATCGAGAAGCAATATCAGAGGTGACTTCAAAAACCGTGTTCTGGTTACTGGGGTGTGCTCCATCACTTAATCGCTTGGTCTCGTGAAGCTTGAATCTCAGAGAAGGCAGCGTAGCTCACCAACTTCCCCGTTATAGCGGTGCGCCAAGTGCCAACACGTGGTCTCGTGTGACACGCTCCCGTGGGGCTGTTGCTGCTATAAAGTCCACCTCACCAGCCTTATGTGTGGACTGGGTAGCGTTACAATTGTTGTGTTCTGATTTATTGAAAACTTTCACGAACCTAGCATTCGTGTGCATCTGTTTCAGAGTAAACCTTCATTCAGGATTTTTCTCGTTTAGTAATACCGTAATTTCAGTGGTGAATTATGAAAAATGATTATCTTGTGTTTTAGAGTAGTTGGAGGCTCCAAGTGTGTGAGGAAGGTAGAGCCGAGTCGGAATGAAGGGAGTGTAGGCGATAACACGTTGTGTCAACAGCCACCACTGTCAACTCGCCTCGCTGGGTACTGCTCCTTACCGCCTCCAGCGCCTTCACTGTTGTAATCCATGTCGCGGGTCTCTGCTCGAGTGCATCCTACGCAGTTGTTCGAATGCCTCCCTCTGCTGCTTTTGAGTCACCCGTATATAGCTGTAGATTAAGATTTGCGCTTAATCTTTGATATTTTCGAATCAATGGGAATTGCGCTTTTTGAGGAAAAATGTGAGATCCTGAGCTTAAGGTTAGGTATGCCTTCATTTCAGTAATATAGAATTGATGGACAATGCAGTGTTCACGGCCCATAAAAAATGACGGGATTTGATATTTTCTTGAATCTTCCAGATGGGGATGACAAATATATTCTTCCGAATAGTACCTGCGATTAAAATATTCAGATATCAGTCCATTGGTGAAACTCGTTTCTCAGGTACGGTCATGAAGACAGACAATCAACCAATCAACTACTGTGGATTTTTATGTTGTGGATTTTTTGTTATGGGCCATCTTTTTTCCCGTCCACTATTGTCCTGTTGTTCAGCTCCTATAACACTTTCTTTTTCAACTTTTTGTCGTGTTTCATGAGTTTAATTTCTGACTTGTTTACGCAAGGGATCATGCAGTGCATAGATTCCCCGTTCTCTAAACTTTGCATTGAATGGTACCTTCCTCTATCTTATCTTTGGGGCTCCATTGTTGTGGTGAGGGAGGCGTAAACCAACTTGAGATTTAGTCTAGTCTCTTTGCAAGTCTGAAGAAATTTTTGGGCGGGCTGTTGACAGTTGACAGTGACCGTTAATTTACGACATTCGTTAAGTTAGTATAGCGACTTTTTTCTGTGAAATCAATCGTAAAGTCAATAATATGCATATCCTGAGGAATCGGATGACGCCATTCAGTTTTTGCTATGAGATGCAATTATCGTATTGACGTCGGCCGACAGTACTCTTATAAAAAAAACCAACTGCTGTCTATGAAAGAATGCGGTATCGCAGGTACCGACCTTCACCTGGAACGCTGGTATGAATACAACTTTCGTCTGTTGAGTAGCTGAGCTCTTATGTGCTGTCGTATCGGTCTCGATTAAGCGACACCTTGACTTTTTGGTTCTTATATTTCTCGCGTACCTCGGTGGCACATACACTTAATCTGTTGGCAGAGCATCCACCGGCTATGGGAAGCTACAGTTTTGCATTGTAGAACAAATTACTTCACGAGTTCTGACCATTATTCAGTTGAGAATTGTTTTTAGACGTGTACTTCGAAAGAATAATTTCAGAAGAATTGAAAGTGGGCGAATATGTAACCAAACCTGTTCAAGGGCACTAGCTCCGAAAATTTTCAACTGTATTATTCGTACTAGAACGTATTTTCATGATCTTAAATATAACTGCTTACTGTTTATTGCAACATATTCGTTGAAGTAGCTCATTGCACGGAGTACTTTTCTGTGTAACCAGCAGACTTGAAGCGAAGCAGGGACTTGTTTTAACGCAGCAGCCTGACCCCCAGGAAGCGCGGGGCTGCGCGCTGGCGCATGTGACCAAGTCTGGCGGTGACGTGATCATCTCTGCGGTGCGCGCGCGCGCTCTCAGCCACGTGCCTTCTCTTCTAGCTCGAGCCGCTCGTGTGCTCTGACTTGTAGCTCGATGAGTTTGTCGTTGGTTCATTTTATTGTTGCTGCAGGGGGGTGAGGGGGAGGGATGTTTCATCTTTGCGAAGACACCCCTCGGGGGGATACAACTATTGTAGCTATGGGAATTAGCACTCCCACTGGGATTATATGAGGTCCCGAGTTGAAGGTGACGTAGGCGCCTTCTTATTGTTGAAATAGAATAGGCTTTTTGTTTTGTTACGGACCATCTTTTTTCGGTTCACTGCAGTACCTGTTTTCCAGCACCTACTACTTTCTTCAACTTTTATCTTGTTTCATGAACTTCTTCTTTGGCTTGCTGTTTTTATGCACCTTGTGCGTAGATTCAGCGTTTACTAAACTCCAGACTAAATGGTGCTTTCATCCTTCCTCTCTTTGAACATATTTGTTGTGGTAAAGGGAGGCTAAAACTTTCTTATGATCAATAAATTTTCGAGGACACGAACAATTTTAATAGTAGAGTTTTGAACTCAAGTCAGACCGTGGATGTTAAGATATTGCATCCCCATAGTTTTCATTCGTATGCAGAATGCGACATCTTCGCCTAACAAGTCAAGTGGTCTTTGTCTATCTAACTTTTACTTGTGCAATGTTTCATGACTTCTACTAGAAGGTGCAAAGTGTTAAGGTACTTCGTGCAGTGCTTTAATGCTATATCCACTTAATGCTTTACCTTTGCATCTCAGACCGTGCTTTACTACAATTCTAATTTCGATGTGTAGAGGCGATCGTCACCCCTAAATAGTTTGTGCATCTGTTAAACGTGTTTATTTTTTGGGTGTAGATTTTTCTTATTATTAAGCGGTGCGCAATGTTTATAATAAAGTACAAAAATGCGTCCCTCTATCGCCTAGTTGATTTTGAAATGGCCCTTCTCTTTTACGAGTATGGAAAATTTATGAGCGTATTTTAGAAAATATTTAAAAAAAATTACCAAGTCAAGAAACTTCTCATTACCATATTTTTTGCCAACACTGAAACTGAAAGCCTTGTATAAAAGTTTATAATGACCATACCTACAAGTAGTTTTGTAAGAAAATTTACCTTCAAGGGATCCCGATAACTTTGGTGCTCCTTGGTTACCTATCTATGGGAATTAGCGCTCCCAGAGGGACAATGTGAGGGCCCGAGCTGGGAGTTAGGTAGGCTTTCTTTTTTTTGAAATAAAATGTTTGTTATGTTAAGGACCACCTTTTTTCGGTTCACTGCTGTCCTGTTTTTCAGCACCTACTACTTCAACTTTGGTCTTGTTTCATAATCTTCTTTCAGAACCTACTACTTCAACTTTGGTCTTGTTTCATAATCTTCTTTCAGAACTTACTGTTTCTATGCCCTTTCTGCGTAGATTCCGCGTTTCCTTAACTCCATACTAAATGGTGCCTTCCTCTCTTTGGATCGCATTTGTTGCTGCGGGTAGGGAGGCTAGAACTAACGACTAATTTAATCTTATCCTTGGTTACCTCAGGAGGAGACAATTATTGTATCTATGGGAATTAGCACTCCCAGGGAAAAATGTGAGATCCCAAAATGAAGGTTTGGTATGTCTTTCGTAGAAAGAAAAATTTTTTTTGTTACTGTCCATCTTTTCGGATTACTACAAATATAGTTTTTAACACTTACTATTCCCTTCTTCGTTTTCTTGACTCCATACTGAATGGTACCTTTTATTCTTCTTCTCCTCTCGGAACACGTTACTGATGGTAAGGGAGGCTTAATAAATTTATCCTAATCTGTTGAGGGAGTTGTTAGACGTGCCGGACGCTAGCCTGGAGTAAATCGTTTTTCTCTTGTTTCTTTTGTTGCACGATACGAATTAAAGTCCGTTTCTTGGATGCAGTGTTGAGCACGCCTGGTCCGATCCTCGGCTGCCCCCCCTGCAAAGTCAGCGACCAGTAGACGCGCGTGACCCTGACCCATCGCGTTATGCTCTCTTCGCTTTCCCGCCTTGTGCCAAACTTGGCCTGCCTGCTCACAACGGGGTCGTGTCCTTATTGCCGTTCCAGGAGGACTCTCTTGCTGGTTCATTAGCCTTCTTAAGCTAAAAGATACAAGAATATTCATTCTATTATTCTCCTCATGGAGATAACTAGTGTTATGTGCATTAGCGCTACCAGGGTGAAAATGTCAGGTCTAAACTGAAGCTAATTAGGCACTCTTTCAATGAAGTATCGTAAGAATTTCTTTTGTTGTGGGGTATTTTTCCGGTTCACTGTTTTCCTATTTTCTTGGAATCTATTACTTTCTTCTCAAACTATTACTTTCTTTCATAAACTGTTTTCGGTCTTGCGGTTTTGATGAGCAGGATATGGGAGACACAGCTTCCCCTCTCTCTTCCTTCTAAACTAAATGATGGTTTCATTTTTTCTTTGGGCTGCTTAATTGTGGTCAAGTAGACTAGAAAAACTCGTCCAGTCTGATAGATTTAATTTGTGACGGTTTCTTTAAATAGGTTTTGCATGTTACGGGAAAAAAACATCGCCTGTGAAAGGCTGCATTCTGAACAGTATCATGAGCATTATTGTAAGGTGCTTGACAATTCATGGGCACTTCTACTAACATTAGTTTCTTAAGCTGCTAGGCACTGTAACTTCCGCTCCCTACAGTTTAGGCTTCAGTTACAGTTAGGCTTCAGCTTAGGTACTGGTCGCCGTATAGCTGACATGACCGTTTAGTCAGACTTCACATCATTTAGCTGTAGAGTGGTATTGTTTTTGTGTGAAAATATGCTGCTTATCATTTTGGATGCTTAACAGATTAGATATAATTTTGTTCAGGCCTTCTTTCCTCAACTAAAGTGTTCCCAATAGAGAAAGGTACCATTTAGTATAGAATTATGTGAACGAGTAATCTGCTCAGTATGTGTGTTCCCCACGTTTTGCCCACAGAAAGCAAGGTTAAAAGATGTTATGAAATAGAGACAAGTATCTTTTAATGATCATTAGATAGGTGGTAGGTTTAGCTTAGTTAGGTTCATCTATCCTAAGCCATGGAGACTAGCGGCCCCCTGAAAAAGACTGTTAGGTTAGCTCAGCTGTAGAGAGGCTTTTAGGATTTGCTTCTTGCAATTTTGAGAGCTTCATAACTATCTCTTTTTTGTTTCCTTCCTCTCCCATCCTAGCTTGTTATTTTTATGCGCAAGGTATCTTGTGTGGGATCATACTTTGTGCGTAAATGCCCGGTTTTCTTTAGTCTTTGCTAAATAGCCACATCTCTTCGCTCTCTTCAGATCGCCTTTGTTGTGGTTCTGGAATTCATTCTATTTCCCCTCAGGGAGATACACCCATCGTATCTATGGGAATTATCGTTTCCACAGTGAAAATGCGAAGTCTTTAGCTGGAGATTAAGTAGGCCTTTATTTAGTTCAAAGTTTTTTTGTTACTGACCCCCTTTCTCGGTCCACTGCTGTCCTGTTTTTCATCACGTACTACTTTTTTCTATAACTTCCATCTTGTTACATTAATTTCTTGACTTACTATTTCTACGCGCATGGGATCTTGTGTGGTGGGAACACACCTTGTGTTATCGTTCTCCGATCTCTATACCAAATGATGTTTTCATTTCATTTTTACTCTTTTTTGGAACTCCTTTGTTGTGGTTATGGAAGCCTAAACTAACTAACCTAATTGTATTTAAAAAGAAGCTTGTTTATCGTAAGCTCCGGATCTCGCATTTTCTTTTTCCGTAAAAGCGCTAATTCCCATAAATGCAGAAGTTGTAGACTGTAAAAAACCGGGAATATATGTGGAAGTTATGTTCCCCAGACGGATATTCTAATTTATTTCAACAAAAAAGGTTTACCTATCCTCCAGTTATAGACCTCAAACTTTACTTTTTGGAAATTCTAATTCTTTTGAGGGGTTAGGATGGCGAAACCTGACGACATTGCCGTGACATCGTACCTGTATTTGAGTAGATCAATCCGGTCCAGTGTTTCAACGCTTCAAAGCTCCTAAGTACGAGTTGTAATTCTTGAATGCGCCTCGGGGTCGTTAATTAATTAGAATTAACGCGTAGAAGCCATTGACCAGCCTCCTCAGGGAAATACATCCGTAGTATCTATTGGAATTACCCTTCAGGGGGTACAACTATTGTATCTATGGAAATTAGCCCTCCCATAAAAAATTGTGTGAGGGCCCGAGCTGACAGGTGGGCCTTTTTGTTGAAATGAATTTTTTTGCTATGTTAAGTACCACCTTTTTTCGGTTCACTGCTGTCCTGTTTTTCAGCACCTACGACTTTCTTCTTCAACTTTTATCTTGTTTCCTGAACTTCGTTCTCGATTTACTGTTTCTATGCTTCTTCTGCATAGATTCCGCATTCCCTTATCTCCGAACTAAATGGTGCCTTCCTCTATTCGATACGCTCTTTTTTTTTAGCGGTTAGGGAGGCTCAAACTATCATAATCTAATCTTGTGTAATTAGCACTGACAGGGGGAAATATGAGGTATCGAGCTGAGTTCGGTAGGCTTTCTGGTTGTTTTTTAAATAATAATTTTTGGTTCTGTTACGGACCATTTTTTTTTTCAGGTCACGGCTGCTCTCTTTTTCAGCATTTTTGATTTTCTCCTTCAACCTTTATCTACTTTCCTAACCTTCGATCTCAACTTACTGTTTATACACGCGCAGGAACCTGTGCGGGAACGCACTTGTGCATACACCCATACTGATAGGTGCCTTCATCCTGCCTCCCTTTATACATCATTGTTATGATAAGGGAGGCTAAAAATAACTTATCTATCAATCATCATTCATTTACATGCCGCGTGGCTGACCGCTCTAGTCCTGTTTCTTCTCATCAATTTTTGGTTACCGCGTGCCTTATTTGGAGTTGGTGCGGTATGCGTTGGTAGCTTGAGTCCATTTTTGAGAAACGCGTTGTTTGAAGTAGCGTAAAGTTTTGCCATGTTTTACACTAGACTGACTTTGGCGACAAAAGAATTTTGTGAATTCATGTTCATTCATTTCATTCATAAACATTGTTTAAAGTTTATTTTCACCTCTAAACAATTATCTACGTTTCATCAGACACGTTTGCAAGGAAAATTCAGTAAAAGTTCAAGGCCCGTTTGCAATGTACCCTAGCCGCGTTCTAGTTTTTTTGTAGCAACTCTTCACTTGAAGTGGCGCAAGAGGTCGACTAGAGAGCGCTCTCTACCTGGAGTGATGTCACCACTATTGTGGGCGGTGACGTAGCCATGTTGGTACATACCTGGATGCTCTTTTTACCGACAGCACGCGATTATCCAATTAGAGCTCTGGTCAATTGGGAAAGTGGCACTTTCTTAAGGAAATCTGGTCATTTTATTCGCTGTGATATTGAACAGTTTTTTAAGGAACATTCCGAACATTGAAGGGTTTAGGCCCCCTTCGGGGGAGGAAGCAACTATTGATTGTACATATATGGGAATTAGCGCTCCCACGGGAAAAATGTGTGGCCCTTAGCTCAAAGTAAGGTAGGCCTTCTTTTTGTTGAAATGAAGTGTTTCTTGTTTCGTTAATGACCATCTTATTTTTGGTTCACTGCTGTCTTGTTTTTTAGCACCTCTGACTTTCTTCCGCAAGGTTTATAATGTTTCACAATCTTCCTTCTTAACTTTTTCTATGCGCACGGGATTCTGTATGAAAACTCATTTTGTGCATAGATTCCGCGTTCACTTGCACTCCATACTAAATGGAGCTTCATATTTCCTCTCTTTGAACATCGTTGTTGTGGTAAGGAAAACTAAAATAATATAATAATTAATCAATCATTAAGGGTTTTAGTCAACCAAGGAGTCGTTTTCTTGTTGTTAGTGCATTTTCCATTGTCAAATTATATCTTGAATTTTCATTGGTATGTTATTGCGAGTATCGTTAATTTTTCTCAATCTTCGTTCCCTCCATGATTTCTTGCAAGTTGTCATAGCTTTCACTTACAGAAGCAATATTTGAGTTCTTAAATAACGCTTAAATTGCTGATAATTTTCCAAGTTTTGTCGGTTAGAGCTGCGTGTAAATAGGATGCTATACTGAGCATTTACGTAGTACCTGAATGAGGTTATGACGTCATCATGCTCCGTGAAGCAGGTGACGTCACTTGCAGCCCACTCAGGCTTGGGATACTGGCTCTGGTTTCCTCTTGACGAGAGCGGAAATATCGTGCACTGGAATATGCACATGCGTTCATATCCTCCCCTTGCTACCCATTGTCTCTTGTTGAGTCTTTGTCTACGATCATATCGTGAAATTTTTGTTAAGCACTTGTTTCTGAAGGAACACTCGCTCATTAGAAATAGTGGGAAATAGTAACTTGATCAGTTTCTTACTCTTTGCGATAACTATTTGTCTTTAAATGGCTGTACTGCGTGTCCGGTTGATTAATCGTTCGTTGAGAATTTTTCATGGTTTGGTGACGTTGCTCTTTGCGTTGGTCTTTTGGTGCTGCCGGAAGATCATATTTGTATTCAACACATGTCGGCACTGGTCGAATCACTGTTATAAATAGATGGAATCGAATTTACACTGCTCGAATCGTATTCGTATGCATTATCTAGTCGTTTTAGTATTAATATTGATTGTTTGTATCTACCTAATTAGGCGAATAACAAGAGTAATATACTAATTGGTAAAAATGGCGTTTGTTATTTTATTTAGTTTGATATTGTTGCGGAAGTGAAGGCTTCTACGATGCCAAAGTTTACTGTGGAGGGTAGTCCATCTTTTTTGTGTTTTCCGTGCGGATTGAAAATTTTCCCCGAGATTGTAAATTGTTAATTAATGGTGACCATTGTTATGTACCGGCAGTGTTCAAATTTTGTCTAGAAAACATTGAGAAACTGCGGATTAATTACTGAGGCATCAATAATCTAGCTAAGATGTCTTTGTGCTCTCTTCGCCCGCGCTTTCCTTGCCTCCTATGTGTGCCGCTCTTCTATGACACATCGAGCGTGACTACGTATGTCTGTTCAGGCCGAGAGTGGGAGTGTATGTCTGAGAGAAGCGTTAGTTTTCTGTCCTCATCATCCATGATTACTCTTCAGTATTTGTTTAAGTGTAACTTCATCATGTTTTTCTATGGCCAAGTAAGACTATAGATTATGAATATGATTATCAGTAGATGGGTGTGTCTACGTTGAGACGCCGGCCGGCGATTGTGAGAAGGGTGAGTAAGGGGGTGTGTTGGGGGGACGCTCTCCCGCGCTTTGAACTGACACAGTTGCCAAACGCTGCTGGACAATTTAGGAGCGATAACTTCACGTAGTACAACCAAGTGAACGGAACTATTTGAATGGTCATTGTACAATAATGGTGCTTCTGCTACTCGCCTTGCTTTTGAAATCTTTCCCTATTGGAACTGACTGCAAATTGCGCTGAGAATTATTTTACACTCCAGTATCTATAGCGAGGTTGGCACTAACGCTTGGACAACCGTTGACATTCTTTCGATCTGTTCCGTTATTACTTGAATGAAACCCATGCAGCAAGTTCATGCAGCGTAAGTTTTAGTTGAAATTTTGCTGAACATGTATGTTGAAATTTTATTAGCTCGACGATTTCAACTGATGAAAAGTTGATCATGTTCGAACGTACAACGAGAAATGAGACTTTCACCATGTGCCACATCCTCGATTATTTGGCCAAATCCTGCCATGGTAGCCAGGTGGCTTGGTCGTTGCTGTCCCTCTAACTATACTACAGCCTTTGTATTTAAATTTATCGAATTTAATTTTGTTCTTTCCTATATCAGTAGAGAATGACTATTGGCTGTTTTTTTTCATTTGAAAATGAACGGAATTGCATGAGTGACATTGATCCACCGGAGACAAATTCACAGGGTCGATGAATACGTTGGGGCTCGAGGAGGGTCGGTAAAAGATGTGGGGAATGGGCGTTGCGACTTCTAGGTTTAAAAGTTAACGTCTTTATGCTCAGTATGATTGAGTAAAACACTGTTTTGTATGCCTATAGCATGGCTATTTATATACTTGTATCATTGTACTTTATTACGTCATTCATATTTTCGTTTCGTGAATATTTTTTCAATTTATCTTTTTTCCTCTGGCCATATAAAGGTAGATTCGTATCATTTGAGTACTTTCCAGCACCTCAGCTACGTGAATCGTGTGAAGTTATTGGGTGGAATAAATTAATGGTTTACAGACAAGCAAGAGATTTAGGTAATAGCATCTGGGGAGCTTTAAATGTAAACGGTGACCGAATTTTCGACAATCTGTTAGTGTCATCGTCGAGAGCGACTAACTTAGCATTCATCGCTGGGCTAACTAACCAGCCATCATTAATATATTAGCATTTGAAAAATACTCGCTTTTGTAGAAGTACTTTTAAATTATTTTTTATCGATGTATTTTTGTTTTATTTTAGTCATATGCGAAGAATATGTATGAACTCTTTTATAATGTGTGAAATACTAATTGAACATTTGAGTACCTTGAAGACACTAAGGACTGTAGAGCACTTTTGATCATCTTTTGAGAAAAACGATCCAGGTGTCAGGAATGTTGACCGATGCACCTGATGGCAAGTCATTGCACTCGACATTTTTAGGCCTGCTGATAGAAATCGTGTCTTCACAGTTGTGGTTGGGAATTTCAAGCTATTTGTGATTAATTGAACCGGTAAAACTACATTCTCTCCAATTTATCGTTGATTTCTCGTAGAACGTGGCTGATCAGGCTTTAAAAAATGTAAGGAGACGAGACGTTTAGTGGTGCATTTTTACTCGAATGATTGAATATAAAAAATTCAGTGTACTTATGCTTGTTTCTAATACGTTCGAACATAGATGCGTAGTGGAGCGCTTTTTGGGGGCTAGCATTAGCACGCGTTAAAAAATAAGTATATTAAAACTAAGAAAATATTGTACCTATTCATTTTCTTGCAATATTAATGGGTCATGATTCTTATTTTACATCTGAGGCTTATGAGTTACTGTGCTTCTTCGCACCATTTACCTTTTTACGATGGTAACCATTTTGAACATGGAGTCTAAAATCGTTAGTTATATCAAAAGTTTTTACAGTTCTAACAGAAAACTCAAAATTAGACACGATCAGTGAAATCTTTCCGAGTAGCTGCTTGAAGATATGAGAGGCATTCCCTAGTTTCGCTGTCAGCGTCACGTAAATCCAAACGCCTTATTTTAGAATTAGCAACATAGAAATCACTCAACTGATCGTAACAACGGCGTCAGTTTTAAAAGGATTGAGTGGAAGAAAATGATTAACTCCGTATAATTTTCATCACAAATTTTCTAAAAAATGTGTGTGTTTTCCAAAATAATATTGTGGCGTGTTGAGATAAATGGAGTCTTTACATGTACTTATGAGAGCTAGTAGTTGTTTACTTCTCCATTTGTCGGAGTTCTAGAAGATCTAAGCTGATGTTCTGGCAAGCGCCAATGATGATGTCCAATTTTGAACGCATTTCTTTGATTTGTTGAACTGTGCAAAAATTTTGTTGCAACACCTTTTGCGTTCTCGGTTTGTATTGGAACATGATAAAGACATGAAAATGCCCTACCTTATGCTTCAGTGAAGAAACGTGTACCCTACGCTTTCTGATACTAAAAAAATGCTCAATGACGATATTTCTCTACTTTAAGTATTCCAATCCAATGACTCGGGCTAATGCTGGGCCCCAAAAATTTCGACTGCGCATTCATTTTCACCTGTATCAGCAATGAATATAGGAGTCAGTTTTATAGAACCAACTGAAAAAAAAATTGCAGATCTTCTTGGATTTTTCCAAACCTGGTCAACCTCATGCTATAAGAAATCGACGAAAGATTAGAGCTATCTTTATTTTACGTCTTCGATACGTCACAAGTAACGTAAAATGTCCAACCGCGGCTGCTATGTCAGAAATTTTATGACTAGGCCTGCAGATGTATGACGCATTGACTGGGCCAACCGTCTGAGAGACTTCGTACGACCTTGAGGGAATCGAACGGTTTTTTCTTATAAAATTTCGAAAATTAATAAGAAATACTTGAGAGCCAAATAAGCTTGGAGGTATTCACAACATGTGTAGAACATCCAAAGGGATGTTCAACTTCTCAATCTATAGTTGGCTTTAAAGGGGTTACAACTATTTTATATACGGGGATTGGCGCTCTCAGGGGAAAATGTAAGATCCTGAATTGAAGTTTTTTTTTCGTTGAAGGAGCAATTATGTATTTTTTTTTGTTTTGTTTCGGACCACACATTCATTCTCCATAAGGGTGTGGTGATACATATTTATATATTTCCCGTTCCCTTAATTTCATTCATATTAAGTCATTCCTTCATCTCATGGGGTACACGTGTTAGGGAGGCTTGAACTGATTAATCTGATTATACTAATTTACTGGTTTGTATCGAATAATGCTTAGTTGATTTGTGTGCAGTCCTTTCTATCAAGTATTGATTGCCTTAAAAATATTGAAGTTGTGAGATCGTTAATTAAAGTAATAAGTTTTCGCGATTACTACAATATTAAACCGAAGCTCAAATATTCTTATGAAAAACCCCCTGGTAATGGAAACTGATGTAATATGTGCAATCATCGTCCGATTGCGATGTATCGATGTAAGCACAAAACGACCTATTTCAATTTTTCTTTTTTTCTTTTCCAGACTGGTACGCAAGGAGAACGAGTTGTCGTCGTGCCAAAAGAGCCTGGGCAAGACGGAGGAGGAAGTTGACGAGTTGACCAAGCAGCTGAGCCAGTGCGACAATGAGCGCAAGAAGCTGCAGGCCGAGCTGAGGGAGCTGCGTGCTCGCGTGTCTGACCTCACTCGTCAGCTCGATGAAGCCAAGAAGCAACTCGAGGGTGAGGTCCTCATGAGAGTTGACCTCGAGAACAGGTGCCAGGGACTCAAGGAGGAGCTTGCCTTCAAGACCAATGTAAGCCAACAGAAATTTTTGTAATTATTCATTTAGTCTTTGATAGCCTTCATTACTCTTGGTGTTATATTATGTTTTTGAAGAATTTAATGTGCAATAGAAATTACACCACGTTTTTAATTTATTGCACGATTTACGTTGTTTTAAATTGTAAATAGTTTAGTTGACATCGCTTTTATGTTGTCACTCCTAATTAAATGATTGTTTTTGCCAGATCCATGAGCAGCAGATGAGTGAAATGCACAAACGCAAGACCGTCGAGATATCCGAGATTGACGGTGAGCTGAAGGAGAAGTACGAAGCGCGCATGCACGACGTACTGCTTGAGCTAAGGGAGCAGTACGAGGATCAGCTCAGCGAAAATAGGGCCCAGATCGAGTCCCTCTATGAAACCAAGGTGCGTCATCACTACTATAGCCAGAGTAAGCTTCATCCTTACAAATAGTTTTAGTTGCGCGTGCATTCGAAACTCGCTAGAAAATGAAACCTGCCTTTGAAGTTGTTGAGCGTAAATTAACTGTAGTGGAAATAATTGACTAGAAGGCAGGTGCAAAATTTTTCCCACATAGTTTCTCCGCCTAAAAATTTAAGCTTTATGAAGAGGAAATAAGTTCCCTATTCAAAGTTAATGTAGACAGTATAGATTCGTTCTTTCCTCATGTATTCGTTTCTAGTTACACATGTTATGCAGCAATTTTAGCGACTTCCTTGTAACTGGAATCACTTATATCTTTGCACAGTCCTTAGTTTTCAATCTCTCGACTGAAATACGAAATGTTTTCTGGTGTTGTCTCTGGGTATCTCAAACTAATAATCTAGTTAGATATTATGCGTATAAACTTTCAATTATAAGTACAAATTTACGCGTACAAATTTACGCTAGCTAAAATTTTCCGTTGTCAAAGCTTAACCCTATATGGCACGCATTTTCAGTTTTGGGAAAAAAAATTATTTCAACACAAAACCTCGTTTATAACAGTGCCAGAATGATATATATCGTCTTCAAAAAATTCTACTATGAGTATGTAAAATTTTCCGGATTGTTGCCTCAAAGCCCCTCAGGGGGATACAATTATTGTATCTATGGGAACTAGCGCTCCCAGGGGGACAATGTGAGGGCCCGAGCTAAAGGTTAGGTAGGCTTTCTTTTGTTAAAATAGAATAGGTTTTGTTGTGTTACGGACCATCTTTTTTTCGGTTCACTGCTGTCCTGTTTTTCACCGCCTACCACTTTCTTCTTCAACTTTTTCTTGTTTCATGAACTTCTTTCTTAGCTTTCTGTTTCTGTGCCCTTTCTGCATAGATTCCACGTTCCCTTAACTCCATACTAAATGGTGCCTTCTTCCTTCCTCTCTTTACATCTCATTGTTGAGGATAGGGAGGCTTAAACTAACTAATAAACTAATAAACTAACTGTTGCCTCAAAGCAACATTGTCCCACCAAGGATGTTTTTGTTTGTCCAGTTTGTTGCTCTAAAGCAACATTGTGCAACTGCGGCAAAAAATGCAATTTGCTTTGCCAAAAATCTTACCAAAGACATTCAATACGCAAATTACAATTAATTTTTTTTATTGAAGGCTTTTGAATAAAAATTTATAGAATGGAAAACAATGGTATTGATATACTACAATATGCTACAAAACAAATTGTCAAAATTTCATCCCTTTACAACTAAGGTGCATATGAACTAAGGAGTGCAGAACTTGAAGAGACGTTTAGGATATGGTGCGCAGCACAAAAAACTTCGCGTTTATGCATAAAATTTTCGCAATTCCGCTGCAGCCTTGATATTTGCAACATCCCTTCTTTTCCTCATATTGACGAAAATGACCGATCTCATCTAGTCTGACATCATTTGTGTAAGTAGGGGCAGTGAGACCTTTCTTTGTTTTTCTTATGCAATGAACAAACATCCTCATTAGATGGTTTTCCTCTCTTTAGTTCCTTTTTCAAAGATTTTCCCTGTAGTAAGAGACACCCAGAGATCTTTAGCTTGAACTTGAACATAGGAAGTTGTTTCATATTCGGAATGTCAAGGCACTTATATTCACGTCTATACAATAGCCAGGCCGGCATGACCATCATATCCAAAAAAATGCCAAAGCCATTCATATCACTTCTTGGATCTTACAGGTATGATATTCAGAGTCATTAGTGAATTCAACATTAGTGAATCTGTTAGCATTAGTGGCTTGGTAGGATTTTCGTGAATTTAATATTTATTACATTTATCCACCATTTTACTCGTTAGACTTCTATCGCACAGCTTTGTAGCATTCAATCGGTTTCTTCACTTCATTGCCAGGGTGGTATTGCCGTCTAGTAAAATCAGACCCATTATAAGAAATTTTAGATGGGCCTTTTGTTTTCCATATACGCTTTCTCCCTTTTACATTTGATGAAAAGGGCTGTTGCTTTTCTTCATATTCTGGCATTTTATTCTCCAGCCCGTTTTTTCAAGCATTGCGAGCATTTTGGATGGCCTTTTTATTTCATTGGCATCACTGTCACCGTCAGATTCTCTATGTTTTCATCTCCTGATTTAGATGGTATAGTAAGCCTTAGAACTTTTTTTTAGCATCCATCACTGGAAAAAATATGCATGAATTGTGGAAGAACTAGCAAATATATATACATAAATATAGGGTTGTAAACTGGACAAAATCCTAGTAGTATTGGAGCAGAGTAGAGATTTGCATATTATGTATCTTCAATCAAGATATATATCTTCAATCAAAAATATTTGTGTCGTTTTCGCCATCTCTATATATGATCAAAATGTGAAAAATAGACAACGAAAGAACTATGCTATCACAATGCTTAGCTCAAGTTACAATGCTAATCCCAGAAAGAATATACTCAGTTGAGCCGTGTTGCTCTCAAGCAACAAGCAGAGTCCAGTAAGAATACGCTTAGTTGCGCAATGTTGCCCTCAGGCAACAAACAGAACTTAGGATCTGGAAACTTTATTTTCTGATCAAATAATTTCTAACTACCTACACATAGTCTTTAGAACAGTATCTATTTACAGCATAATTTATTTTCATACTTGCTCCAAAAACAGTGAACAACAGGCAAAGAGAAACAACCGTTAGTTTGCAAATTACTCAGAGCCCCACTTCAGCGCAATCTGTTCCTCATTGTGCACGTGCTCTACAGAATTTTTTTTTGGTGGGCGTTTTGCAGCGGTAGTCTACATCCCAAGGTATTGGGAGAAATCTTATTTGTTTTGTTTCCTCAAATACTCTCTGAGATATTAAAGTTTTTTTGGTATGTTGCCTGAAAGCAACATTGTGCCATATAGGGTTAAGGAATGTTTGTTCGTATTTTTTTTTATTCGTATTGTATGTTTGTTAATTCGTATTTTTAAATGAATCACACATTGGTAAGATAAGGATTATTACAAAAAAGATGAAAAAATGGAGAGGTTAGTGAAGTGTAAACATGAGCTAAATCCACTTCGAAGAAAAACAGAGGAAACAATTAACCTCGGGTAAACGAAATTTGGATTGCTCAAAAGGTTGAGTACATAATGGACATGAATTTCTTATGAAATATGAATCTAAAAATACGTCAAGAATAATTTCTGAACTGTAATGCAGTATGCTTGATAGTTCCCGAATGTACTTCATGCCGAGGCTAAATTTTTTAAATGCTCTCAATGAAAGTCCCCTCAGAGGGATGCAACTATTGTGTCTATATGAATTAGTACTCCCAGGGGGAAAATAAGTGAGGGCCCGCGCTGAGTTAGACGTTCTTTTTGTTGAACTAAAATATTTTTTTTTTGGTTGTGTTAAGGACCATCTTTTTCGGTTCACTGCTGTCTTGTTTTTCAGCACCAACTAATTTCTTCTTCGACTTTGATCTTGTTTCATAATCTTCCTTCTGATCTTACTGTTTCTATGCCCTATCTGCATAGATTCCGCGTTTCCTCAACTTCATACTAAATGGTGCCTTCCTCCTTCCTCTCTTTGGATCATCTTTGTGGCGAATAATAAGGCTTAAACTAACTTATAATCTAATCTGATCTTCAATGAAAAGTTTGTGAAACCAACATGTCACCACTACGTTAAGATCGAAAAGTTGAACTACAACTGGGCTTATTAAAGGTTCTTTCGTGTAAAAATTGTAACGAGTGTTGGGTTCATGTATTTTTGGTAGTTTGGCATGTTGTTGAGATCATTGTAATTAAGGAGGATGTTTGCGCAGCTGGACGAGCTGAGCAGGCGCGCCGACCTGTACAGCAGCGACGCAGAGCTGATGAACACGACGCTGCGGGACTCGCAGAACCGCTCCAAAGAGCTCACCTCCCGCCTCGCGCAGCTCGAGACCACCAACAGGGCTCTGCAGGTGTGTTCCTATGCTACTCTTGCTTTATTTTGCTCACCGCTGTTTGCCTTACCGGGCTTGTCAATGTGCTTCTATTCCTGTTCACCAACACTGTTATATGTACACATGACATGTGTTTAGCAGGTTAGCTCCTAAAATGTAAGTTTATTCTTATTGATAGAGATTTTTCGATTTGAGGTTTCATCTGGCTGAAATATTACTTCTATTGTGTATGTAATTCGATCATGATTCAAATTTATGTAACTTTCTGCAGGCTCGCGTGAGTGAACTGGAGAACCTTCTCGAGTCTGAGCGAGGTAGTCATCTCTCTGAGCTTCAGCGGCTAAGAGAAGAAATCAACCGGCTTCAGAAGGAAATGGCGATGCAGCTGCAGGAATATCAAGATCTTATGGACATTAAGATAGCCCTTGACATGGAAATTGCTGCTTACAGGAGAATGCTGGAGTCTGAGGAAGAGAGGTGAATTTACATCCATATGATACAGGATAAAATGTTGGTGTTTTACTCTTTTTTTGTTTGTTATGTTTAGAGGGGAAATTTTGAACTTTTTACATATTCTTTTGTCGAAACATTTAGTCCTTAATAAGCTGTGTTCATTGCTAGTACATGTGTGACGTTTTGAAAATTTAGTAACAATTATGATGCATGCGTCTCTCAGGCTAAACATTACTCCGGGACGTACAGCGGCGGCAGTGCAGGAGCGCATAGGAGTGCGCGGGGGTACCCCCCTGCGAGGCGTGAAGAGGAAGCGAACCATGTTCTCTGATGAGGAGACTACCAAGGCGGAGTTCAAGAGCACCACCACGGCCACCGGCCCCGTACACATCGTTGATGAGGATGTCGATGGAAAGTTCATCAAGCTCCACAACAAAGGCGAAAAGGTTAGCTGTGTCTTACGTGTCCACATAGTGTCTGACTTGAGCAAATCTGCTAGAAAATTTTGCCTCCTTGAAATTTGGCAATCTTATAGTGATCTTGCCTACATTAACTGTCCAGGCATCTAAGTACTTGGAGGAGTGGCAGCTCTCCGATGATAAACAGAGTTACTTGCGGAATTATCACGTGTTACAGGAAGCTATTGTAAATTGGAATCCAGTTAGGTTTGCCTTATCGTAAAATTTTCCTTAAAGTCGTCTTCCATACGAGAGAAACTGGGCCGCCCAATGTCTATCTTGTGAAGGTACCTTTTTTTTCAGTTTCTTTTTTATAATTTTTTTTTTTCGAGAAGCTTTCGCTTATCGTTGCCAGCGCAAGCTATTCCAAATGAAATCTTTATGAAATTTTTGCTTGTTTACTGTATCTTGAGCATCAGATTTTTCTCTTGTTTCATTATATTATGGCTTTAATTTCGTGGACGCGGGGGTTAAACTTTGAATTGAGTAATGACAATAATTTCATTCGTTCATATATCTCAATTTTCGTGCTTAAGTCAGCAGTGATTATGATATTTTTTTCCATATTCCGTTACTTCATTTACAAATGCGCGTAAGAACATTTTGTTTAAGCTGTCTTTTTTCACAGTGTATTTTTTTACCTTCACGCTGGTGTATCTTTGACATATTAATTTTTTAGTAGTTATTGTACGGCACCGAGTTCTCAGTATTTTACTGATTGAAGTTCAAAGTTCACCTCACCTCCCTCAAAAGAAAGTTGATTGTTATGTTTTGTCAATAAAAATGTAGATTGACGGCAGCCGTGATGCTTTAAGAGCCTTCGTTTTGGCATATATTTTTGTTGTGTTAATGCGTCACATGAGCCTCAAAAACTCAGCACGTAGAGGTAGGTCGCCCGTTGTTGATGAGTCAGATCGACGCCGAAACATTGCTCGTCGGTATAACGAGCCGACCGTCAGTGCTGAAAACAAGTTTCAAAATCCGTGCTTGTTTCAAGTATCGGGTTGACAGTTAACTCTGATGATGGATCCCCCTCAGGGGGATACAACTACTGTATCTATGGGAATTAGCGCTCCCAGGGGAACCATGTGTGGGCCCGAGCTAAAGGTTAGGTAGGCTTCCTTTTTGTTGTAATAAAATAGGTGTTTGTTTTGTTAGTTACGGACCATCTTTTTTCGGTTCGCTGCTGTCCTGTTTTTCAGCACCTACTACTTTCTTCTTCGACTTTTTTCTTGTTTCATGAACTTCTTTCCTAGCTTACTGTTTCTGTGCACCTTGTGCATAGATTCCACGTTCCCTTAACTCCATACTAAATGGTGCCTTCCTTTTTCCTCTCTTGGAACATTTTGTCGTGGTTAAGGGAGGCTAAAACTTTCTTATATAATAATAATAATAATAATAATAATAATAATAATAATAATAATAATAATAATAATAATAATAATAATCTGATGATGGATGATTCAAATACAATTGTGACGTTTTTGGTTTCATTTGAGAAAGCCCTCCCACAATAAAACTTGGATGCTAGTGTATGTAATATTATCCCTGATAATTTATTGTAACGGGAATTTGCCTTTTGTGCATTGCAGGAGTACTCTCTGAGTGGCCATCAGCTGATCCGGTCAACAGAGAATGAAGAGATCAACCCCGTGGTGTACAAGTTCCACAGGTCGTATAAGCTTGCCCCAGATGCGACCGCGACTGTTTGGAGCAGCGATGCAGGGGAGACCCACGACCCACCCACAACCCTCGTCATGAAAAACCTCAAGTGGCCCACTGACGAGGCCATCACCACGAGACTTGTTAACAACGAAGGAGAGGTGAGCAATCTTTATCTCACCTGAAGCGCACCATCTTCAAAAGTAGATAAACCTAGGTTAAACGTTAGTTCACTTACATACGCAAGCGCAGCATGCCTTCTGGATATCGTAGAACTAAACTTACCAGTTTATTTATTAGGACCAAAAGTGGATCTCGCGTTAACCCTAAACAGAATGCCATGTAAACCCTCTAATTACTTGTGTTTCAGATGAAAACGCGTAAAAATTTGGTGAAACTTGCTACTATAAACCTGGGAGAGCTGCAATCCGCTGCAGAAAGAGACTGATGTATTGAAATTCACCCACCACTACTCCGAAAAGCCATACGAAAGGAAGACACTGATACATCTATTACTACGATCCCTAG
Organism: Morinoia aosen; assembly: GCA_030386875.1. Lineage (NCBI taxonomy): Eukaryota > Metazoa > Arthropoda > Malacostraca > Amphipoda > Talitridae > Morinoia > Morinoia aosen. The sequence continues at coordinate 71,089,717 of CM059569.1, forward strand.
GCTGATTAAATGTTGAAAAACACGTAGACATCAAAACAAACGCCTAGATTCCAAAGATGCGATAGTTGGGTAAACAGCTCAAGACTATTTCCTGGCTGGGATAATTACAGCGGCGCTTAGATGATACTATGACCGACCCTTTGAATAAACGCCCGTAGAAAGTGTCATAGATCGCCAACGAAGCCACGCTCAACGGCATCCGAATATATGTAGAAACAAGGCGTCGCTGTCACGCAGAATGGGGTCCTTTGAGCGCTCTTCGTCGAACAACCAGTAAAAGCCTTCCTGGTCATCATGCAGCAGTGCCCATCATGGAAATAACTCCTTTATGAACTAGCACTTAACTGTTCAATTCATGAAACCTGCTATCAGAGAAAATTGAGTTTGATGGACTGAAATTTTCCCCCACTAGCACTCACCATTGTTAGTGTTTACTGGAACTCATCGACAGAAACAACCACACCATCGTCACATGCAATACTATTACTTCGCAAATTACCCTGAATGGCCAACTCGCGTGGAACAGCTAACAAGATTCAGCACCGGATTTTTCCATTGCAAATACTGCCCTTAGAACTTCAACCACATCATACGCCATGTGTGGCACAAGATTAACTATCCAAACATACTTCGTGTACCTATATTGGTTAATGCCAAAATTTTGACCCCTTTCACTGTAGAGATAATGAAGAATTGTCCAAGAAGGATAAATATAGTAGCTATGGGAATTAGAGTTCCGAAGGAGTAGGTTTGAGATGCCGACTTGAAGGTTAGGTAGACCTTTCTTTCATTGAGGTAGAATTAACTTTCCTTTTTTGATTTTGTTACAGACCTTCTTTACTCGGTTCGCTGCTGTCCTTTTCCAAGCACCTACTTCTTAACTTTTTTTCAAATTGTTAAATTCTACTGCTTTCCTACGCAGGGTGTGGTGACCCACCTGGCGTATAGATTTCTCATTTCGTCAATGTCACGCTAAATGGTACCTTTGTTATGATTAGGGAGGCTTATATTGATCTTATTGAGAATACTTTTATAAATGTTCATATAGTGAAAAAAAGTAAGATTGAATATTTACATTTCGCTTGACTCGAGCATTTCCACACGCCGAGCAGTACTCATCCTCCTCGCACAAGTCAACACTTACAGATGCAGGCACCGCAAAACTCTCTGAAGGCTAAGATGAGGTTCAAGTTTTAAACAGTCTTGTAGGCCGCTAGTATGACTAAACCTTACCAAATTATGTATGTTATGCTCATTTTACGGTTTCCATTTGTCGATCATGAACGAAGGCTGTAGCAGCTTAATTCTATCATTCACTTAGACTTCGCCATGTGAGACGGGTGTATCAGAAACGTACGAGTTTTTATGATGAAGAGCTGTTGGATAGCGCATCCATTCCTTCCATAAAATTTCAACCATCAGTGGAATCCATCATGCACGTTCTGCTTTTCTAATTTCGAGCCTCACAATTTCTGTTCTTCCGCAACAAGGGTTTTGGATGTGCATTTTTTTAGTTCCCTTAGCGGGTATCAAGAATTTAAGCTCGTCTTAAAACGGCGATTGGACTGCTTTGACGTTTTGGTAGCTTACGTAGGAGAAACCAAACTGCGTGCTCTATTCAGTCTTCTATAAAATTTGAATGACTTTTTTAATAAATATTCGTTTCAACGATTTTTCTCCAGCTTTGTTAATTATATCAATTTATGTGATTTTTAAACAAACTATGGGAATTGAAGTTTCTTTGATATGTTTCGAAACATCACACCGTTTCCGCATTCAAGTCATTTACCACGCAACATAAATAAGAATTCATAACAGTTCCTACGAGTTGTCCATAGCCAAACATAATTTGTTCATTTTTTATGTATATTTGAATTTCTGATGTTAGTTTAGTCCGTTTTACTGATGATTTTAATTTTAAATTTTCTTAGATGATGCGCAAATGCTCGAAGCCTCTGTTGTACATGATGTTATTCGTTCTCATTTTTATTGGAAATTCTTGATATGTTTTAATTTTGAAGATAAGGAAAATAGTAATAATTATTACAACTTCATGACAGACGGTTGCTGAGCGCGAGAGCAAGAAGATGATGGTGTCCTATTCTTCGACGTTAGAGCGGCCGTACGGTTCGTTGTCTCAGGTGAGTAAACGAATAACGTTTGATGGTAATTTATTCAAAGGTCCAAGTATGTTCGAATGACTTCTACGTTGACCAAGTGTTCAGTCAATGCGGAAATCGACGTTTACTGATGGTTGTGTTTCCTTCTCATTTTCTGGGCTACACATATACTTTACACGGTGAGAATGCAGGCCTGCCTTGAAAGATTTTCGCTGTCAGCCACCTTCAAACTAACGAATAAGCTGTCAGAAATCTATCCAAGAAAACTTACTCGTTTTACGTTGAACCTGGGTTATGGCCTGCACTTATCAGATTGTCCCATGTAAGAATGAATCAGTTGAATGTCCAGCATCATTTTATATCTTGTGTGTAGATTGCGTGAGGTTTGAAAATTAGCCCTCTTGAAAACTAGTTCTCATGGCAGTTCTTCACTTTTCAGAGGAGCACACTGGAGGGCGATGAACGCTGCAGCGTCATGTAAGCAGACCGATCAGCTTCTCTGCCTGCAGTCGCGACTTGATTCACACCAGGCGATTAATGATCAGCTAGTACAGTTATGATTTGTGCCTCTATTTAGTCGCGTATCTCTTAGTTACTTGTAATGCGATTGTTGACTGTAACAAAGAAATCTATTACGAATGAAGAATTTTGAGCTTCCTGTTCACTCTGGACAGTTTTAGATGAGCCACGGAAAGAGTGGAATACCGTCCCATCGTGTAAATTCATTTAGTAAGGAAGTTGGAATCTTACTTTGAAAGCAAGCTATTGTCTTTTGCCGAATGCTTGATTTGTACGGACTTTTTATTTTCTTCTGTGCGCCGATTTGTTCGCCTGGTGCAATGGTATTGAAAGGTGTCATTTTTGTCTATTCTCGATAAGTATACTGTACTAGTTTTTACGTTTTCTACCGAGCGATTCAGTCTGAATTTGCATTTGTTTTTACTTTCATTTGTGTGTAATTATACCTTTCTTTTCAGTTAATTTTACAAACTAGAATAATTGGAGATACCGATAATTTACGAGACCTAATTCGAACTCATTTAAATTTTGATTATCTTGTAATTGCTTATTTTTGAAGTTCAGCTATAACTTGATGTTCAATTAGTTCGAATGTGCTGTGCAACATTTTATTTTTAGCAGTTCAGCATTTTGGGGAAACACGAGAAACCCATACTACGGTGCTTTAATCCAGCTAGATGAAGAATCTTTCGTATAGCTGTGCCCCGACTCACTGCCATCCTTTGTTACTACTAACATATTCTTCTAGGCTTAAGTTTGTCTTTGCGAGTCATGAAGAAATGATGTCACGCAATCAAAGAATGAAAGGTTTTCTTTCTTATTTTTAAGGTGACCACTTCTTGAGCTTAGCATAATGTAACGTTTCAAGTAAATCTTTTAGGTGCCGTGCTATTATTGGCAAATGTCTTATTCCATCGGACTTTTTTGCACCGATTAGCAATTTTGTTGCCTTGTATGAGCTTGTTTTTTCAAGTAAATCTTTTATCGTATATCACCTCTCTTCAAAATTAAAGTTCCCAAAATTAAATCTCACAATTCATCGTTTGTACGCTGATGCAACATTATTAGTATAGATTAGAATACAATTTTGTTTTACTTCACCTCTTGATCATTTTATGCCAGCACCGTAACTTTCAAGATAAATGATAGATGGGTAGCATTGTTTATTCCAATTATAAAAAAATTACAAAACCACAATAACTGCTTTCAAAATGTCGCGTAAGTAGAATGGTACACACTTGAAATAAAAATCACTAATAACTACACAATAATTGCTTTCAAAATGTCGCGTAAGTAGAATGGTACACACTTCAAATAAAAATCACTAATAACTACACAATAACTGCTTTCAAAATGTCGCGTAAGTAGAATGGTACACACTTCAAATAAAAATCACTATTAACTACACAATAACTGCTTCCAAAATGTCGCGTAAGTAGAATGGTACACACTTAAAATGAAAATCACTGTTAACTTTAATATGGAGACAGGCAGTAATTCATGGAGGAATTTACAAGAAGAGCGGAAAAGTTTACTTTTTAAATGCCTCATCGTTGCGTTCTGTCGGTAAGAGCTATAATTCTATATTACATGCGAATTTTTCTGTTGGGACTACATTCAACTGAAAAAATTCTGGGTTTAAATGGAACGCAGATTGACCCGAGAATTTGGCTAAATGTGAACAATGAGCTCTAAGTTGTAACATTAAAAAAAACGCACTGACTGATTCTCTCATATAGCTATCAGAAATGCGAAGTTGTTATTCAATTGGGAGGGTAAATTGACTTGGAAAATCATTCACATAATCTTAACAGAAAAAACTTTGAAAGCAAAATGTATAGTGCCAAGGACTTGAACTAAAAATAATATTAACGGACTAGAGAAATAAATTTTTACTGTTACTATCTGATGCCCTCTTTACGGGCTAAAAAGGTTTTAGTATGCATACGATATTCCATTACTGTAATTAAAATTGCTATGTTAGGGTGTTTCGTTCACTTAGCAAGGAAATAGGTATAAGCTTCTATACCAACACTTTTAGAAAGCGTTTACTATATAATTCGTAGCTTTTTCCAAGCGTTAAACAGGGTGCGTACAGGCATGGAGAAGCATGGAAAGTAGTTGAATTTCGAAAATAAAATTCAAGGCCTCGAAAGTAGTGGAATTTTAAAAATGGTCATTGAAAGTCATGAAATTTTAGGATTTTCGTGAAAAGAAAATTTTACTGTTGAAAATTTTCGTTCCGTTTGGTCCGCGTTGAGCGAGGCGTTGTCAGTAACCTTCGAGTGTTACTTGGGCTCTGATTGGTTGATACAGCTACGTCTTTAGTGTCCGCGATTTTGATTGGTTCTCAGGCGTCACGTGAAACCAAACGCGCTCAGTGTGATTGAAGACACGCGCTCGCTCGGACCATTGTTGACCTGTCGCCACTGTTGAACATTTTCGAGCTGAGTTTTTATCATCGGTCTTGACCTTCTCGTGTGTGTGTGACTAGAGTTACGGTGCCGAGACTGAGCTGAGGAATTATCGTCATGCCAGGCAGTTGTTCTTTCAACAACTTGTGGTTGCGAGACAAAGACTTTCAACAATGGATAGCACCGCATCCCAAACTGAAAACAATGGCGGTTTGCACCGCGTGCGAGTCGGAGTTCGACATCGCCAACAATGGAATAGCGGCGGTGAGGATCGCACAAAGTCTTTGTGGATCGCACAAAGAGAGAGAAGACCAAGTCCATGCTGAAAAACTGTCTGCAGCTGCTCAGCGATGCTAAGAGGCTACCACAGGGTGACATCGATGAGGTGATGAGCCAGTTTTCAGAGTTCTTTGATGAGGCACAGAGGAAGATCAGCACTTTCAACAGTTTTCAGCAAGACACTGATTGGCTAGATGTCTTCTGGAGCAGCCAGCTGGCCACATCCTCCCTCAAGAAACTGTGGCTGGTTGTGAAGATGCTACTGGTCCTGTCACATGGCCAGGCTTCAGTGGAAAGGGGCTTTTCTGTGAGCAAGCAGCTCATGGAAGTCAACATGGGTGAGAACACCATCGTGGCGCAGAGAGTGGTCATGGACCACATCAAACATGTAGGAGGTATCTCCAAGGTTGACATTTCCAAGAAACTCCTCTTTTCAGCTTCACAGGGCAGACAGCGCTATCAACACTACCTGGATCAAAAGAAGGAAGAGGCAGAGAAGCAGAAGAAGGGAGAGAAGAGGAAGAGAGAACTGGATGAAGTGGAGAACCTGAAGACAAAACGGAAGAGGATGGAGGAGAGTCTGCAAGCGCTGGTGGAGGATGCTGACAGCTTTGCACGGAAGGCAGAGGACAAGAATGATTTGCGCCTACTGGCAAAGTCAAATGCATTGAGGAAATCAGCCAAAGACAAGCAAGAACAACTCAAGGGGCTGAATGCGGAAATTAATGACAAACTTAATGCACTGGCAAATGCATAGCAGATGCTATTGAACTGTCCAGCATGACTGTTTGGTGTTGTGATGATCATTTACACATTTATGAAAACAAGACCTGCAAGTAATGATGAATGTTCTGTGAAGTTTATGACTGAAATACATTTATTGTGCTGCAATTTAACTTTGTGTGACATTATTTTGGGCAGAGAGAGGCAGTGAAAATGTGATTTGGTTGGCATAAAAAGTCATGAAAAAGTAGTGGAATTTTGAACCTCAGAGCCTGTACGCACCCTGGTTAAATGAACGAAATTCGATGAAACACCATCGGCAATGACCTGAGTAGATTTTACCTCGTTCGTTACAACACAACTCATCTCTTACGATGACAAGGTGAGCTGATCAAAAGAACATCATTCACTAGGTCCTTGACTGATGAGGTGTGTAAACAGGCGCTTAGATTTAGTCAGTAAGCAGCACATAAAAAAAATTAAAAACGAACCAGAAACGAATAATCTACCACAAGAAAAGGCGGTGACCATACAAAATCCAAACACCAAATTAAGGACAAATATTAAAATCAAGGACTCAAATTTATAGTAAATTCTTCTAAAAAAATACCTATGTTCATGCCAATAAAAGTTCTTATTAGATCAAATAGTTTAGTAACATGTAAGAAGCAAGATGCAATCAAATTATATGAATTAAAGGGAATAACCAATCCTGAATTCACATTAAATTAAATTTTCCATTTTTCTGTGTGATATGAAATATTCAGCTTGGCTAAGAAATCTATTGCGAATATAGTGGTTTGGTGTGTGGAGTTCGGTTTACATTTGAATCGAATGGATCGGTCAACACTTCAAGAAATTCCCTCTACGGAGTTATCTAGTCATCAAGAAAGATGTGGAACGGAAAACTAAATAGAACTGAAATGAAAGACGATGAGGAAAGGTGTTGCTTACCACTTTATCCTTGACCACTTCCATCATAACACTACTGCACCTTAAAAATTAAAGCTAGAATGAGAATGAAAGAGAAGCGTCTTTCTTTCCCATTTCTGTTATACTAGTTGGAGACTCTGGTACAACAAAGACGATCCCCGGAGAGCGAAGACAAAACAACTATTTAGTATGGGTTGTAGGAAACGAGGTTACAAGTATCCTCCCATAACATACTCTACGCATGGAAATAGCAGAGTCAGATGGAAGAAAACAAAAATGACACTGCGGGGAGCATGAAATCTGAAAGCAAAGTAGGCACGAAAGATGGCAGTCCTGGGGGATTAATGGTAACCTAACAGTATGCGGTGCCGCTATAGCGTGAGGTCTACCGCACAATAGCATGAGATCTACCTCTAGCTACTATTTAAAATAGCGTAACGTTAGGTTACTAATGGATATTACTTATTTCCATACATTTAATTTAGCGATTAAGACTTCGTACATCCAAAAACAGTTGGGTAGGCGAACCATAGTATAAGATAAACTTACCAAAGCCTATGGCGTCCCCTATGGTTTTTTCCTGACAGAGGGGCGTTTTCATTAGAATCTATGGTACAAACTCTTGCAACTCTTTTGTGCTTTAGTTTTTCACGCTCATATTACCATGTTGACTGCCTATTGGGTCATAAGAGTGCTACTAGGTAAACCGCTCATTTACGCATCGGTGCGAATGAACATCATTTCAATTACTTCAGTATCTTTCTTAGAAGAGATTTAAGCATTCGAGGAAAAATATCATGCCATACATTTTCACACATCTAAGGAAAGATCCAATTTTTTTTCGAGCAGTACAGTCGTTTTTCATACTCTGTTACTTACAACCTTACTTAACATGAGACCGCTGTATGCACGCGGGCGTTCAGCGGCAGCGAACGTGTTAATAATAAATTAGATGTTAGTTTACGCCTCCCTAACCGCGAAAAAAAAGGGTTCCGAAGAGAGGAAGGCACCATTTAGTAGGGAGATAGGGGAATGCAGAATTCATGCAGAAGAGGCATAGAAACAGAAAGTTAAGAAAAAAGTTAATGAAACAAGATAGAAATTGAAGAAGAAAGAAGTAGGTGCTGGAAAACAGGACAGCAGTGAACCGAAAAAAGGTGGTCCTTTAACCCAACAAAAAACCTTTTATTTCGACAAGAAGAAGGCCTACCTAACTTTCAGAACGGGCCCTCCCAGATTTTCCTGCTGGGAGTGCTAATTCCCATAGACACCAGAGTCTCCAAGGGATACTGACGAGAACACACTATGAGCAAACTTAGAGTGTAGGTAACAGGCAGTTTAGGCGGAGATCCCCACTAAAGAAGTGCAAGTTCGATGTAACAATAAGGAAAATAAAAATTGATTTTATTGCGCAATGGTTTTAAAAATTCTACCCACAAAACACAAACAAGAAACGCTGGTAACCACACTAGAGGAGCCCTAGTTCCTCAATACCAAATGCCACCTATCGGTGGCGTTTGAAAATAAAGAGCACAACAACACATACCTCCTAAACAATCATATGACCTACAAAGAGTGTCGAATAAGGCAGAGACACAATAATTCTAAAATAGAATTTGCAAACGTCAATTGTATAGATGCTAGAGTCAATATTTCTCGATCAATCTCTACATTTGTTTTTATAAGCGTTCAGTTTAAAGAGATCGTCCCAATTTTTCAACTTTTTTCGTCTGATTCGTTTGAAAATTGGCCAGTATATGTAATTTTTTTGAAAATAAACTTTTTTTACTCCTGTCACTTTTTCGATTTAGGCCTTAGTTTTTTTTACGAAAAATTAGTTTTTTTGGTACATGTTCAAGTATATTTCAAGACGTATCTCCTCATTGAGTTTTGACGCTAGAACAAAACCAAAGACAGTTTTAGAATCCTTGAAGCATTTCTAACAAGAATAAGAAGGAAAATGTGAACATTTTGAATTTTTTTTGTGATAAACGATATTTTATGATTACATCACAAAACATTATTTTTGGGTTTGGAGCTATAGAACTTTTTTTTCTCAAATTTGGGAAAAAGCTTTCATTTTTTTGTTAGAAATGTTCCAAGGAATCTAAAACTGTCTTTGGTTTTGTTCTAGCATCAAAACCCAATGAGGAGATACGGTTTGAATTTTGAAAGTTATTTGTTTTGGGTATAAGCCATAACAAAATTTTTTATTGAAGTGTAATATAATGGACAATTTATGTAATTGAATGTAGTTTTAATTTTCATTTTCAATAATTTCCATACATAACTTCATATTCACACTGTGAATTGTGATTTCCGAACAAAATTTTTTTTTCTTAATTATGAAATTTTTTATTTTCAGTCTGATTCTTATGAAATTTGACTATAATATGTAACTTTTGAAAGGAAACACAATTTCTTCTATTCATTTTTTTTGGTTCAGGCCTCTGTTTTTGAAAAAAAATTGGACATATTGGTTTTTAGTTCATTTTTATGGATATTTCAAATCGTATCTCCTCATTGAGTTTTTATGCTAGAGCAAAAACAAAGACAGTTTTAGAATTTTTGGAACATTTCTCACAAAGTGAATTTTCAAATTATCCATTTCCCGTTTTGTTTTATTTTTATATGGGGTTGAAACGGGGTCGAAAATTCAAGATTTTTGCCCCCTTCCCCCCCCCCCCCTCCCTGGGGGGTGGGGATCTTTTGTCTGTAGCGTCATAAAATTTTAGGACCGAATAGTCCACCACCTAAGGGTCCTTTTCGAACAACAAAACAAAATAATAATAATAAGTTTAGGGTTACGTTTCCACCAGGGTCGCCAGCAACTTGCAACTATGGACCCCCCTAGCTTCAGCTAGGTAATCACACATCGGCTAGGCGATCACATTATGAGCAACGAGGCTTGCTACAGACAACTGGATTGATGTTAGTATTATCAGTTCGTGTGGTGTTGAACACTCATTTCAGCGCACATCGGAAATAAGGTAAGTAGTATGACTGTTGGACTCTGAGAGGTCCACAAGTGTGCAGTTCCGTATGCTTGGCATCCGATGACGATAGCTAGCTTGCAGTAATTTGGCAGGGGCACTTATAATTCATATGAGGTCGTACGCGTTGATTCTGTGAAGGTATTCCATAAGTTCGGCGATAGGGGCGTCATGACCCAGCAGGTCTCTGATTGTGAGAGGCGGGTGGTGGTCAGCGGCAAATAGACTTATGTGACGGCGTCTTGCGTTGTGTAAGGCTGGGCAGTCCATGACGATGTGATGTACGGTGAGGCGAGCCCCCAAACAAAGAGGGCAGCCGGGCGGAGGTTCTTGGACTGTGCTATTCATTAAGTATCCGTGTGTGAGTTGTGTGTGGCCACATCGCAAGCGGTTCAGTACCACTTCGCTTCTTCTCGTCAGGTTTTCTCGTTTGTAGGAGTTCGGATCGGGTTGTATGTTGAGTAGGAAATTACTTCCCCGATGCCAGTTTTCCTTCTATAGGGCACGTATTTTGCTACTTATGATTGGGTACCAGTCTCCATAGAAAGTCATGACATTTTCTGCTGGTCGAAGTGCTGCCGTTTTAGCGAGTTTGTCAACTGCCTCGTTGCCTTCGATGCCGACATGGCTCGGAATCCAACAGAGTTTAACTGTTTTGTGGTCTTGGGTTAGTTTGTCGATTTGATGTATGAGATACCGCGCAAGGGGATGGGGGGTACGCTTATTTTGCAGAGCTGTGAGGGCGCTCAAGGAGTCACAGAAGATTACAAATCTCTCTTGGTTGCGGTCGCGAATAAGTTTTAGAGCCATTTCAATAGCGTGGAGTTCTGCAGTGAAAATTGATGTAACTCCAGGAAGGGACATCATCTCCCTCGTACCGCCACACAGTGCTGCGGCGCCGACTTTGTCATCATACTTGGAACCGTCGGTAAAGATCGGGACATGCTCTTTGTATTCCTCGCGCCGCAGTCGCTGGTATTCCCGGATGTACAGGACTGGGTGGGTACATTCCTTCTTGTAGAGTGTCAGTTCTGTATTTATTTTGGCGGGGGCGGTTTTCCATGTGGGCGTGGTGATATTCAGTAGCCGATAAGAGAAGGCAGGCTTTATGTGAGGCTCGTGGAGATCGAGAGATTCCATGAGTTCGACGGTGCGAACGGCGAAAGGCGGTGAGAATTGTTTATTATTAAACAGTCTTCTGTCGATGGGCCGTATGGCACAATTGCGCGCTGGGTTTGACAGGTGGCTTTTTATTTTGTAGAGGTACTTTAGTGAGAGGTGCTGTCTTCTCAGCTCAAGGGGCATTTCGCCGGAAATAACTTGTAAGCTAGGGATCGGTGTTGATTTAAATGCGCCTGTAGCTAGCCGTAGGCAGTCATTCACGATGGGGTCAAGCTGTTTGAGTGTTGATAACGAGGCAGAGGAGTAGACCATGCACCCGTAGTCCAATTTTGGCCGGATGAATAGTCGGTATAGGTGGAGCAAAGTTGCCTGGTCTCCACCCCATTCGTGCGAGGCGATAGATTTAAGCATATTCACGTTTTTCTGGCAGCTTGCTTTTATGTTGGTGATATGGGTCTTCCAGGTAAGTTTACGATCCCATGTTAGCCCAAGGAATTTTATTTCATCAGTGTATTCTATATTTTGGTTTCCAATTTTGAGTGGCGGAGACAAATGCATACCCGGTAGAGAGGTGAAATGTACAGCTCTGGATTTGTCCATTGAAAAGGAGAAGCCGTTGGTTCGAGTCCAGAGCCCTACCCTGTCGATGCACTCTTGGAGTTTGGCCTGAACAATTTTGGGGTCGCTGTGGTGGTACCCGAGCTGGAAGTCGTCAACGTATAACGATGCGTGATACCGGGGATCTTTTGGGATCAAGGAGGTAATATTGTTAATTTTAATGATGAAGAGGGTTACTGATAAGACGGAGCCTTGAGGGACACCTTCTTCTTGTGGAAATGGGTCGGATACGTGATTGTTTATCCGTACTCTGAGGGTCCGATGATGCAAAAACTGTTTTATGAAGTAAGGGAGTCGTCCGCGGAGGTTTAGATTGTAAAGGTCTCGCATGATTCCGTATCTCCAGGTGGTGTCGTAGGCTTTTTTAAGATCAAAAAATATGCTTATGAAGTGCTCGTTGTGGATGAAGGATTTTCGGATGGTGGTTTCCAGACGGATTAAATGGTCGGTGGTGGATCGGTTAGGGCGGCCGCCGCATTGAATATTGGTCAGGTAACCGTGCATGTCACAATGGTCAAGGAGTCTATTATTGATGAGTCGTTCTAGAGTCTTGCAGAGGCAGCTTGTTAACGCAATTGGCCTGTAGTTCAATGGTGAGTATGGAGACTTTCCGGGTTTTTGAAACGGGATGATTACTGCTTCTCTCCAACTGGGTGGGAAGTAACCATGGAGCCACAGCTTGTTGTAGAGGGACAAGAGGCTTTCTTTGCCCTGTTTTGGGAGGTGTTTTAGCATCTCGTATGAGATTCCGTCAGCTCCGGGTGATGTTTTCTTTGCGGTATTCAAAACGGCGTCGAGTTCGGCAGAGGAGAATGCTTCGTTGTACATTTCGCTATTGTGAGACGAGAAATCAATTTTATTCGCTTCTGCTCGTAGTTTTTCTTGTATAAAATCTTGAGGGTAGTTGGCCGTGCTGCTGATATGGCTAAAAGTTTCTGCTAGTTTATTTGCTATATCTGGTACTGTCGAGTAGGTCACATTGTTTTCCCTTAGTATTGATACATGCCGCTGCGATTTTCCTTTGATTTTTCGGACACTTTCGTATATAGAGCTGATTGGTGTGTTCTTTGTGAAGGTATTGGCGAGTGAAATCCAGGCTTTTCGTTTTTCTTCCCGCAATAGGTTTCTATGGATGGCTCTAGCTCTCTTCCAACACAGGGCATTCTGCACGGATTTTGTTTGTCTATATCTTTGGTAGAGGCGTTCTCTGTTATTGCGCGTTTCTGTAAGTCTTGCACTCCAGTAGGGTTTCGGAAAAAAGGTTGTTAGTTTGGTTGTGGGGATGCATTCCCCTGCTACGGCAGTCAATGTCCTGGTGAATGCTTCAAGTGCTTCGGCACATGTAGCTTCATTGGGTATCTGGAGCTCCTCCCACAAGGGGTGGGCTTCGTAAGACGTCCAGTCCGCCTTCTTGATGTTCCATACGGTGCGTCTCAGCTCGTTGCGTGGTGAGTTCATCAGTTTCAGTACAATAGGACAGTGATCGCTGTCTTCTGGAGATTCGGATGCGTTCCATAATAGGTCAGCACCAAGGCGAGGAGAGGTTAAGGTCAGGTCTATTGCAGATTCTGAGTTGTACGATATTCGAGTCGGGGTTCCCGTGTTGAGCAAAGTCAGGTTATGTTGGCTGATGAAGTCTTCTACCAGACGGCCCCGGGCATCCGTAGTTTGGCATCCCCAGATTGTGTTGTGGCTATTGAAGTCGCCCATCAAAATGATTGGAGGAGGCAGTTGGGCCAATAACTCGCTCAACAATTCTGAAGATAAGGTGTGGTTTCTTGAGTTGTAAAACGAGACAAAGGTTATTCGCTGAGTGAGTTGGACGGTAGCTGCGATGACTTGCATGGTTGAGGTCAAGGGGACTTCCTGAAAGGGGATGGATTCGTGGATTAGAAGGCCCACTCCTCCATGGGGTGTGATATTAAGGTGTCCATGCTTGGTGAGTAGAACGTATTGTGGTATTGAGAAATTACAGTTGTGCCACAGTTTGGTTTCTTGAAGAGCAATTACAAGCGGTTTGTGGAGGTTGATTAGTTGTAATAATTCGTCTTTTTTCGCCCGAACACCCTGGCAGTTCCATTGCAGTGCGCTGGCTCCACTATTCATTTTGGCTTAGTTGGGTTTCCACTTGGTACTGTTGGTAAATTTTTCTTGTTTCACTTCTTACGGTCGGATTGTTCTCGCTTGTTATTTCGCTATCACTCGTTGCAGAGTCGTAGTTTGATATGATTTGGATAGGGGTTGTATACGTTTCTCCCGTGGATGGGTCAACACAAACTGCTTCAGTTACTTGTTTCTTTTCGGTTGGTTTTTCTTGATCTTCGGAGTTTTTTCTCTTCCTCCGTACGGAGATTTTAGGACTCTGAGGCTCAGAGGGTCCGGATGAAGTAGCTGTGGGAGGTGCTACTGCTTCGGGTTCCTGAGGTACAGGAGGCTGTCGGTTGGGTGCTTCTGAGCTGTTTGACGTTACGGCAGCAGCATAGCTGTGGCGATAGTTTGGTTGTTCTGAGTCAAGTTTAACTTTTGCTTGGGCTCTAGTTAATTTGTATTTGTGTTGAATGGTGAGAATTTCCTGATGATATTTAAATTCGGTACATTTGTAGGATCCTGAGTAGTGATCTTGGCCGCAGTTGTGGCATTCTATTTTGGTGTTGGTGCAATCTCCACTATCGTGGTTTGCATTGTTGCACCTAGCACAGGTCACTATATTGCTAGGGCATCGTTTCTGCGTGTGGTTGTATTCGAGGCACTTTTTGCAGTACATGGGACGTGGCACGTATGGGAGTACTTTTGTTTGAGATTGTTCACCAGGGATGGTGATGTAGTCAGGGAGTTCCTGTCTAAAAGTGAGTAGAAGAGCTTGAGAGAGGGGGTTCTTTGGTCGGATCCAGGTTGCCTTCACCGCGTCGTAAAGTCCGTGATCCGCTTTCAGCCCCTCTCGGAAGCAGTCGAAGTCAGAGAGATCGTACTCGTAGAGATACACGAGTCCTTTGACTAAGTTGAAGTGTGGGTGTTCAGATATGGAGACTGGGATATTGTTTAGGGATGTAATGTTACAGATCTGGATGCTTTGTTGTTTGCCGGTTACCTCGATAATAAAAGAGCTTTCATCTTGGGAGGTAATTCGCATAGGCTTATCACCCAACTCGACCTGGAGGCATTTCTCGAAAACCCACGGAGACATTTTACGTTTTTCTTTTGGATCCAATGTGCATTTGAAATGTGTGGGATGTAGAGGTGAAGATTTTTCAGGCACGTTCGTTGGGCCGTTGAGCATTTGTCTGGCGCGGCGTTTTCCAACCTTGTGGCTGTTCTGGATGGCAAGTATCTGCTCTTCTTCAATTTGTTTTGGGCATGCTTTGTCCTTGACGCAGTGGGGACCTCGGCAGTGGAAGCACATAGCTTCCGCTGCAAGGCACTGGTCGCTGCTGTGTCCCGCCACTCCGCACTTTCCGCAAGTGAGTGCTCGGGTGCAACGTTTCTTGGTGTGCCCATACATTTGGCAGTTCGTACACTGCATGGGTTTCTCGATGTACGGATATACCCTTGTATCGGACCGCTCACCTGGTATATAGATGTAGTCGGGAGGAGTTTCAGAGTTGAATTCAATGATTAGGGCGCTGGTCTGTTCATATTTCGTTTTAATGAAAGTTGCATCTATTACATCGCTAATGTTGTAATTTTCTTTCAGTCCGGCTGCAAATTCAGTAAAGTTTTCCATGTTATATTCTTTAATGTAGATAAGCCCTTTTGATTTGTTGAGCTTTGGGTGGGGAAAGACCTTGCACGGTGTTGAATTTATGTTTGCGACAGTCATGAGTGTCTGGCCTTGGCTCTCGCTTCTTACTTCAAGGGTGAAGCTGTCTTTGCCGCTGGTGGTGATGGACTTCGGTGGCAATTTTGTCAGAGCCAAAATTAACTTTTTAATTGAGTAAGGGTCGATTGCACGCTTTGTTTCTGGTGCAAACTTCATGGTGTAAAAGCGCGTGAATACTGGTGGTGGTGGTGGCTGTTTTGTAATATCCAAAGGGATGAACTTGTTTTTATCTTTCTGTCTTAGAGGGTTGATTGAGCTCTTCAGTCCTCCAGAGGAAGATAGGGACGATAGAACTTCTTTTATTTCTTTAATGGTTTTCTCAAGCTTCTCTATTCTTTCTTCATTGCAGATTAGGTTGGGTGCACCAGAGGCATGGCTCGTTGTATTCACCCGAGCAACATTTCGCTCCGGCAGTACCCCATCCAAATACTTCACTACCTCGCCGATGTTGTTCTCGATGTCGGTGATCCGAGCAGACATGCCTCCATCGTGCTCCCGTTCCCCAGTCTGACGACTTGCGCCTGCTGAAGAGGTTGAGCAAGGGGATGTGCCGCTCTGTGGTCTATTTGCATGTTCTGCAACTGGCGTCCTGATCGATTTTACCTCATTGGGCTTGGCGGATGACTTCTTTTGTTCTCTTGCAGGCGTCTTCCACACCCCCACAGAGCTTCTCTGGCTGGGTCGCGATCCTTTGCCGCCCCTCGCCATTCTGACTGGTCCTCGGGGCACTAGGCCCCCAGGACCAGGGTCGAGTGTTTTATTTATGATACTTTATTAATTTTAGTTTGTTTTTTCCTTACAAGATACGGAATGAAGATAAATACTCAAAGCTAACAAGAGCAAATGATTTGGTAGGTTATACAACCTAGTTATTCACCTTACACTAACGAACGCAAAGCACACGAAAATGAAAAAGAAATTACAACCTAGAGCACACAGGTGCTCTAGGCGCCCCCCGCGTTGGTTCCACCCACAATAATTCTGATTGGCGATAAACTATTACAATAATCAAGTCGCTATCCCAGTACAAGAGGTTGTACAAATGACGGTAGTCGTAGTGGGTGTACTAACGGCACCACCACGAGAAGGTGCGGGTGGGCTGGATACCCGCACCTGAGCACGGGTAACCTCTATCAAATCCTTGTCTGTTTTTCTTTTTTGTTCCCTAAACCACAAAAAGAAGAATGCACATCAAATAACCGTAAGAAAATACTTTGAGTTCGATGCCAGTAAAACGTGGTAAAGGGAACAGTGAAAATTCCTACAAAAAAAAAAAAAAAAAAAAAAAAAAAAACAGGGGCCTGGGACGATCTCCTTAAATTTAGGCAGATCCATCGTCCCGCGTGATGCGTTTACAGTAGCCGTTCGACAACGTTCATCCGGAGTTTCTCTTATATCACAACCAAAATTTCTAAAACGTTCCCACCCCGATAAGATACACGAGATCAATCGCGTAATAAGCATGTTTGATTTCGCTCATTTGTACTTACAATCTGGTAGCAATATGAGAGCTCTTCAATAGTAACAACTAAAATCTGAAACATCTCAGAATTTAAGAAATATAAAATAAGTACTGAATTTTTAGTAAATGATAGTCTTCTACACTGTTCCATCTTTCTCAGAATGAAACGTATTTTGTAATACGTAAACCCGAGTGACTAAAGTTACCGGGAAGGAGAACAAAAAGAATCAACATATAAAAATGTAAAAACTGTCTAGAAATGCATCCTAAAAAATCGCGTGTTTTTCTGAGGTATGTTAAATAGTCCACACGTTTACGATTAGTTGGTCTAAGTTCACTATGAAACAAGCAACAATAACAAGAGCAAGGTACAAAATTGTCTCGTCAAATTGAAACACAGGAGTAATTTCTATCCGGGTAAAGAGGCAACCAAGTGAATGCATTACAAATCGATACCCTGCCTTCACAAAACGTGCTTCTTATCAGCGCGGCACGACGCGGCCTTATTCGAAAATTCAGGTGAGGAACTCACGCGCACACGAGCACTCGGCGGTCCACTTTTCAAGTGAGCAAACATAAGAAATAAATTCAAAATTTAAGAACGTCATCACACAGCAATGTAGTTAGAATGAGAAAGGCTAAACGTGGAGAGGATTTACGACTGTTCTATTGAATAAATCTGAGATCCATAAAATTTCGAAGATTCATTTCACTTTCAATGTCAAGTATCAATTCTCTATCATTCTACCATATCGACTCAACTGTTTCGTTGATGAATAAAAAAGTACCGCGCTTTAGCTTGCAAAGATATCGACGAAATTCATCCAAAAATAACAAATGCTATCAGAGTAGGCCAAAATTCTGAAATGATCAAGTATATTAAAGAATTTTCTTCATATTTGGAAACCGTAAGTAAAAAAATTGAAAATTGAGAAAAATTTAAAAGTAAATTTTCCTGATGAATCCAACGATATTCACATCAAGAATCGATAACAAACATAGGAAATCGGCTAACTAAGCGTCAAAGTACGCTCTAGTTTAAGAAGGATTCAAGGTAATACTGTTGTACAGCACCGCTACTCATTTAAAACAATAAACTATGAATGATTCAATTCTCAGAAATACAAAAAATATGCTCATAACGGGTGTAGTTCGAACGATACACATGAGAAGCAAATTGTTCAGCAACTTCTAGACTGCACTGACACCAGCTTAGGCTAATATTAAAGAATTCACCCCTCGATTCTCTTGAGACGGTAGCGGGTCAGGAGGCATTGCCTGCAGCGTCGGTGAAGTTGAGAGAAAGCAAACCAGCCAGGATGTTGGCACCCACGATTGCAGTTCCAACTGCCGTTACGATGCTCTTGAGCAACTTACACTGGCTGCGCGAGAGTGACCTCGTACAACACCAATCAATCAACGTGTCCGATATGTGCTGGCCATCAAATCCAATACAAGGTATCAAATTCAACAATGCTAAGGCTCCGGAAAATTTAACGAAGCATAAACAAATTTCTTGAAGCTCTTCAATCCAACCATACGATATGAAATCATTTTTAGGTATATAATCTGACACAACAACAGTTTGGTACAGGAGTGCCGGGGAACCCAAGTAAAGAACTTCATTGAATGACGGTAAAGCCTCAACGTCGTCAGTGTGTCCGTCGTCAGTTTCTCTCATGTAATCTTCATCTTCAGCAGCTTTCACTTTTTCGCTTAGACGGAGATGTAAATCAGGCAGAATTTTATCCTTCAAATGAACTTCATTTACGTTTTTGATGTTTCTGTGTAAGTGTTGATTCTCGGTTACAGGTGATTGATCAGAGTCACGGAATAAAGTTTGGATTTTACTGTTCTTCATGTAAACATTTGCAGAGGTATCATTTATCTGAGGGTTACCAGCACTTAGTCTTCGCTGCCCAAAAGACGCTTCACTCTCTTTGGACGATGAACCTCTTCTAATATCCGATACGGAGGTTCGTTTTATGCGCAATAGCCTCTCCTCTGGTCCTACAGAAGGAGCCAGACAGTAATGCTCAGACGGACATTCCGAGGTATCCCGGCATTGTAGGGGACTGAAATTAAATAAAGGCGCATCAACAGGTAAAATAAGTGAATGAAACGAGAAACATAACAATTTCATTATTATCATCAGCCAGTACCAAACTCTTAATCTACAACCAAGGCGATTTCCAGAGACCGAAGAGAAGGAAGCAATAGTACTGATTGCAGAAAACGGGTAATCTACGCGCAAAAAGTGTTCCCACACACGATACCTCGCGCATAGAAACAGCAAGTTAGGAACGAATAGGACTAACTTCCAAAAACGAAGTTAGGAACAAAGAAAAGACATAGAAGAGACAGCGAAGAAGGAATTTAAACAAAAAGAAGGAAAACGGGCACGAACGGTAGAAGTCCCGAAGGCCTACCTAAGCTAAGGTAACCTAACAGTATCTCTCTGGGGCGCCAGTCTCCATAGCATAGAACAGATAAACCTTGCCAACTGAAACCTATTGCCTATCCAATGGAGGGTTATAAGTAAGGAATAATAGAAACGTGGCGAAAGATAATGGAAAACAATACACTTCTATAGACAATGTGAATAAAAAAGTGATAATTACACGTATATTTAGCATGAACTGACGTCATTCTCTCAATTCAGGTAATAATTATAGTCCTGCTTTATGAATAAATGAAAGTGGTACCATGAAACTACGAAATTTTCGTCTCGGGTTTGATACAAAGTATTGACGAAAACAACTTCAAACAGACGAATGAGAAAATTTTAGAACAAGAAAGTAAAAAACTACCCGAATCAAGCTTACAGTGAATGCCAGACCCACCAATAAGGAAAAACGTAGAGCCTTGTGTAATTCAAATATCAAACCCATAACTGTAACAAATGTTGCCGATTCTTTATCGGAATGCAAAGAATACTTTGGGCGAACGCTAAAGCCACAAAATATTGTCAAAGAAACAAATGAAATCAATACCCTCGTAAAAAGTGGTCGTGAACCCTACCTATCCCTCAGGGAGTTCGATATTCAGTGAACACATTAAAAAAATCACCCACATTAGCGCATACATAAGCAAACACTGATAATGCTCTATTACTGTTAAGCTCAAACAATATTTTTGAAAGCAGAGGTTACAAGTTGAAGTTGGTAATGAATATTGCGTTTCAGAGAAGAAAATGACCACACAAACCTGCGAGAGAGCGCAGCTCGGGCGGGCAAACATGAGTACGGCTGCATTGGGGTCTCGCCAGCATCGTTACCGCTGCCGTCTGACAGTAATTCAAAGCAGAGGTGGTCAACGCCAGATGCATCTTGGCGAGCCTTACGACAGCATGTCACTGCGCCGTCAGGACCAACCATTGCTGGCAAAGGAGCGTGCAATATTGAATATCAATGCTATCATAGTTACAATTATTATCATCTGCTTATTTGAAAACATCCGATATGCCAAAAATTCCGGTTTTAACCATGGGCTCAGCCAAGAGTCTCAGGTTAGCTACCTCGTCACACGCTCACAGCGCTAGTAGCACGCTTTGCTGTAGGAGCGGAGCTAACGCTGTACACTCAAGTCTTCCTCACTCAGCCCACTTCCCTCGGCTGAGCACGTGCTTTTCATCCTTAGCTCTTTGCCTGCACCGCTACAACAAAGCGCTCCTGTCCCTTAGCTAGAGTCAACGACTCTCGCTGAGCACAAGCACTTCGCCAAGTCATTTCAACGTCCTCCGCTCACTGTTCACTACGTTTAGCCCTTCCACAATTGAACGCGAGTCGCATCTCATTTTCAACTCAATGGCCATCTTTCAAGAAATTGCCCACTCAAAATGACACACAATCTGGCATGATTTTTTTTTAGATAATCAAATAACTACGTGCAACATCGCGTTACGTAGTCCAATGATTTTTTGCATGTAAATTATAAAACCGATGCGGGAACAGGAGTACATCCAAGAATATTTATAAATGGGTTCTACTTTAGATTTATATGTAGAATAAACTAGGCTTCCACCCTCACCTAGGTATAAAAAAAATGTAATTTAATGTATTTTCAAAAATTTCAAATGAAATACCAATTGCGCTAAAATCGATAAATACTGTAAATTTGTCATATCAAAATTCCGATACTAGTTATGATACTCAAACGAATTGGATTAGATGGGATTTTTTTTGCTATTTTTCAAAGCACTTTCGATCGAGCCAGCCAAAAAGGGATTGGGAAAAATGGGTCGAACTCATTCACGCAGTCCCTTGAAATACTGACTGGTCCCTACCATCGTTTTTTGTCAATTTTTGAATTACATACCTCAATGATGATAGCAGTAAGTTGTCCAATCTAGTATCAGATAAATAACTTTCACTGCTAGCTAATCAACTCGTTTTATAACTATGAAGAAAATTAGCCTGCAGATAATACGGGACATATTAAAACCCCTCTCGTTAAATCAAACCGTCCTTCCGCGTCATTGTCAAGTTCTTCCTCCATTATTTATGTGTTCTCTTGAACAGGCATTTGCAAATTTCTTCTTCCACACCAATAAAAACTTCTACTTAATTTAACACATGTGAATTTTCTGAAGTTCCTTTTTATTGAACCTGACATCCATTCTAGATGTTTTCTAAAATGGTCCGTGTTGTATCGATTCAGCATATACAACATCTTTCATAAAGCAACTCTCATACCTTGAAGTTTCAAGTGAAAAAATCAGTCATGGAGATTTAGTCACACATCACCTAAAAATCTCCGTTTCTATAGAACCTCTAGTAATACACTGTAACGGGTAGACTCCAGTCACATTAAAATTCCAATGATTGCACGTCTCCTCACAGCAAGATATTCATATTGAACAAAGTTCAATCACAAAAAACCTTGATCGCTCACCGTGCTGGACAGTCTCATCCATCTCAGACACAACCGTGTCCAACACGCAAGAACCGCGTTGTCGTTCTGTCAGAGCCTCAAGGAGGCAGTCGTGAAAAGTTTTCAAGTCCTTCACAGAACAGCCGTTAATGTTCTGTATGGTGTCATCAGCATACAAGCCACGAGTCCCGCGAGCTGGTGAATTCTGAAAATGCATGAAAATACAAGGATAGCATTTAGCTCAGAGCTCAGTGTTCCCTAACATCTTTACCTAGCAGGTAGGATTAAAAAGTAGAGCCGATTTTTAGGAAGAAGATTAGATTATGATTAAGATAAGTTAGTTTAAGCCTCCCTAACCGCTACAAAAATAGAGCGTATCGAAGAGAGGAAGGAGGAAGGCACCATTTTGTATGAAGATAAGAAAATGAGGAATCTATGCTGAAGGGGCATAGGAACAGCAAGTTGAGAAAGAAGATCATGAAATAAGATAAAAGATGAAGAAGAAAGTCAGAGGTGCTGAAAAACAGGACAGTAGTGAACCGAAAAAAAGGTCCTTAACAAAAAACATTTTATTTCAACAAAAAGAAGACCTACCTAACTCTCAGCTCGGGCCCTCACATTTTTCTCCTGGGAGCGCTAATTCCCATAGATACAATAGTTGTATCCCCCTGAGGGGATTTTAGGAAGAATGCTTCAAATATAATTCATATGATTCTGGTTTCTTGCGAACGATTTGATGTACAAGGATCGTCTAAAAAATTTAACCAAAAACGAAAAGTATCAACTCGAATTTTTATTCACCAAGTTACAGCACATCAAAATTTTTTCTGTAACCATCATTACAGCAAAAAAACTTACATTAACACATTCATTGCGGTATGACCCACCGGTGGGTCGTAGTTAGGTTTTTCCTGCTGTGAAACGACCCATCGATGGGTCATTTTGAAAAATTCTAACAACCTTTCTAAATTAATGGCACTTAACAGGTCCAGTGAATGTTTGATATTTACAAATTTGCTTATCACTTTTGACTTTAAATTTAAGTTGAATATTGAACTCCAGTTTAACACATCGCAACTAACGTGTTAACACCGTTTTAATTTTAACGCTGTGGTTATGTTCATTTATCGCATAAGATGCGAGTCTGAGGCACTCTATATTCGAGGTCGTCACTGTACGCGAACGGTTTTCCACTGAAAAATTTCAAACAACAAGCGTTATGGCGCAATCGTTCTTTACTGTTCGGATGACACTCGTACATCAAGGAGTAATTTGTCCTTTTTTTCACGTTATCTTTCTTATGCCCATAATTTCAGAAAACTTTGCACCCATGTTTATCCCATCTAAACTCTAGGGATCATATTAGAGCTGTTCAGTCTCATAAAGATACTAGAGCCAGAGCAATGCCTAGATTTATAATTTATTTAGGGTGCTTGTGTGGAAAATGCAGTGAACAATAGTTGCAGGAAGCGGATTTTCTTTTCTGAAGTGCAAATTTCACACGAAAGATGAGTCAAAATAGCCGTTCAAGCTATTTTATTTAAAAGTGTTGGAAGCTATTTACTCAGTAACCCCCTTCCCATTACCACCCGAGAATCTGTAACATAACTGAACGTGGCTCATACATCTGTGCAACGCCTGCTGAAAAGAGTTGTAATATCGAATAGCAATCCTTTGTAGCTTGCCGTAAACCACTGCTTTTGCGACACCTTGAACATCACATTCCCTTAGGCTTGTGTTGAAAAAAACTATTTCCTCAATCAGGGATTTAGTGTTAAGGAATCGCAAATCTAAGAAATTTGTTTAAAAACATTTAAAGTTTTCGAAGGACATTCGATACAGTGTGCCCTTATTTGCAAACCGATTATGATGCTTTAAGCAGGAACGCCTCGTAATCATTTTCAGGATGTTGTGCCGGAGAAATCTCAGACACATTCCAACATTCACCGCACTCGCAACACGCACACGCCTTCCAACGGAGCACCACCTTCTTATTGAAATTTAATTTTTTTTTTCATTCTTCGGAGCAGTCCTCCTCAGGATGTGCGTTTTTAGCTAATAACGCCCGTGACCTGTACTTGGATTCCCCGCTCTTGACATCGTGGAGAGGGCATGTGGCTGACGGCTATGGTGTGATGTCGGGCGCCACTGCGGTCTCGCTCAGCTCTGTGACTGCCTCGCACCCGGCTACCACTCGTCTCCTCAACTACGGAGTTCGCCCTGATGGAGAGCCAGTGCCACCTACTGCAGTCCAGCGCTCCAGCGACCGGGCGACCTGTCGTCGACCTTCTTCTCTACACCGTCATCATGTGGACTTCAAGCGATCCTTTAGTGTGGATAGGTTTGAAGATAAGTAGGTGCATTTCTCCCGAACGTTCCTCACTAGCCTTCATACGGCTGAAGTTTCCCGTTCTCGAGCCGTACTCTAAAAATAAAGCCGTGACTTAAAACGCAGATTCATATGTCTTTAGTGTATTCCAGGTGTAGGGTGCATTGCCGTATCTGTTAACTTAGAATCTTTAATCTGTTCTCAACAGCTTTCAATCCTACCACCGTCAAATTTTTCTCCAACAGGTCACAGTTATTGTCAAAATTAATGTGAGCGGCCATCAGGTGCAGGAACTTCCAACTTCCTACTTACCCAAGAAGTCTCCGACGTATCTTTGTACTAAGACGACTTTAGATGTTTATTTATTACCT